>VSTD030000705.1:0-14874 GCA_008808055.3 Sporobolus alterniflorus
AGGAGCCTCAAGCCGGCTGCGGTGAGGGGCGGAGGGGGGGCACGACGTTGATGTGACATGCATGGGGTGTGGGACAGGGGAAGTGCAGGGGGTCCAGTAGGAGAAGGGAATCGGCGCATGGGCCGTGCCTGGTGGGGCTGCTGGGGCGCTACTGTGGGCCGACCCGAGAGGGAATAGTGTTACTTTTGATTTATTTAAAATAAATTCAAATGGATTTGAATTGATTCAACGGAAGGTGTCCTTCCCCTACTCGAAAAAATTCAAATAAAATATGGTTCTACAAGAAATTAAATACTGAACAAGTTTCCCCATTGGGACTTTTCAAAATTCGAAATAGAATTTTAATTAAAAAATAGGGAAGGTTCTAGGTGTTTAATTTAAATTGAAATTTGATGAATTTGATTAAAACTTCAAGAATTGATGCAATTTGAACTAGGAGCTCCTGATTGCACTTGGATGACAAATCAACTCATGAGAAAGAGTTTGGAATCCCAAAATTTGGATTTCTTGACTTTCCCTTAAAGATTTAAATTGAAATGAATTTGAATTTCTTCCCGTTTGCTAGAACTTGATTAACCAACCAAATAGATAAAAGACTAAGATATTAATGATCATGATTAGGTAGTTCGTACCATAGGGTGTTACACTGGCGATTAGCCTCGGTGACCGTCATCTTCTTCCAGTAATCGACCATTTTAAGGGTGGTCTTCTTCGCCATCTTTGCAACAGCCACATTGGAAGAACAAGATGTCATCGGAACATCACTCTTCATCTTGAAATCACTCTTATCATCATTGATGATGGGCTCATCGACGACACGAAGGATCCGGTCAGCCTCACCGGCCATGGAGTGGGAAGTGGGAGCGGCGCAACAAGTAGTAAATGGAAGTAGTAAAAGATTAGAAGGTGAGAGCGAGAAACAATGGGACTTGACGTGCTCAGTGGTGCTCAACTTTATATGCGTAGCAGGTGACAGTATGATGATTCATTTCTCTAGAAAAAGATGCATTTCTATTTCAATCACCCGCACAATCCGGACGCGGAATCGAGAAGCCGAAAAGTTGAAGATTTAAAATATTTTAAAGACCACAGCGTCTAGGAGAGGGAACCTGAGATCAACGGGTGGGATTTATTAAGCCGATCGGGTCGGTCATTTACCCAAAGTAGGAAAGAAAAGTTGAGACATCGCCCAATCGGGTTATCAATGTTAGCATCCGATCGGTGCTAGCGTTCACCAAATATCTAATGGGTCTACAATCCCTGCATTGCAACATCAGAATTGTTCATTTTGGCGTGAGTTAGTATTCATCACAAGTCCAATCGAAATAAAAGTGCATCTGGTATAATATTGAAGTTCTCATTGCAATGACTTATATCGTTTCCATCTGAGTCAGAAGAATAATACACATGAGTATAGCAAAAGGTCCAAATTTCATTGATTTGGATTGAAGAGAACTCTTATTACAATTCTAAGGAGTCTACGGATTACATCAAAGACATAATAGAAACAAAAAAATATATTATAAAAAACTACAGGAGGCATGAAGGGTGTTAAAGTACTTCAATGATTCGGTATCATCGTCACCACTCTTTTTGCAAAAGAATTTGTGGTATAACAATGCACAACCCTTGAAGTTCTCCTTGAAGCATGCCTCCCAGCAGGCGCCACCTTGGTGTGGCAGCCTAAGGCAAGCCGACTTCTATCTCCACCGTTGTTGCTACTGCCTATCACCCAATCAGTTGTATCACCCTTGTCGGTGCCATCAGCGCCATTGGCGGAGGCAGTTGGGGCCAGGGACCTTGTAATAGAAGATGGCGCAGCTTCGGTGTCGACGGCCTTCTTCTCGCGCACTTCCTCTTCTTCTTCATCAGAGTCACTGAGGATGATGATCTTGCCATCACCGGGTAGCCCTAGGAAGTCATGGTTGAGGTCACCAAAAAGCCTTCTGGCGAAATGCTCATCCCGCGAGACATCAACGATGAGATATCCCTCATCAGAAGATGAAGAAAGATTCACCACTGGAGCCTTCCTGGAGGATCCCCCTTGCTCCCACACCGGTGAGCGGGGGCAGCGTGAGGAGACCTCCGGCGGGGACTTCAGCGGCAGCGGTGATCCAAAGGGTGCTGGCGGTGGAGTCTTAGCACCACTTGGCAATGGACTCCACTCTTTAGAGGGAGAGCGAGCACTATTGGTGCCTCTTTTGTCTTCCATTGATTATAAGCGGAGAGTAAGAAAGGTGAACCCTAGGTGAGAAAGAAAGAAGAATTGCAAGATGGTTATCAGCGCAAGATGAAGGAGATATTTATAGCCCGTGAAACATCACACGGCTACAGTAATGGGTGTCATTTTGGTTCATGTGCGCCCACTCGAGTGTGTTGTTTTAAGAACCGTGCTTCGTGCACCGGTTGTCTAGACGGTAGAGCAAATTGTCTAACTTTTTAGAGAAAGGTACACAGAGACGTGGCAACCGTGCAGCTATCGACACGTGTTGCAGACTCACCAATGTGTATCAAACACATCATCAACCCAGTATGACATCAGGTGAAACTTGTTAGAAGATTAAAGGTAGAGTGAAGCCGATCAGCGGAACCTGATGCATGAAGTCTGGTTTTAACGGAGGTGTCCGATTAATGAGTGTCAATCTACCGACCGCCTGATCGGGAACCGAAGTTATCAGGTTAATGACATGTTCAGAGACTAGTGACGATACTATAAATATTCGCCTGGGCCAGGGGCCCAGTAGCTGTGACGGCCCATGATGCCGGATGTGGTCTTAGTTAGAGTCCTGATCGGGTGCGTGTTTGTTAAGGTTATAACAGAACCGGAAACCTACCAATCTATGAAGCGGTTCTCCAGACTATAAAAATAGTCATCCGCAATCTGTCAGGGGTATCAAATTTTATAGCATAATACATCGAGACTGAACGTATGACTATTACTCTTCGAGAGGGCACGAACTAGTATAAAACCACCGTGTTCATCTGTGAGATTGATCTTGCATCGATACATTTTTCTCGATCCTCATTCTAAATATCTGACAATGAGACGTTAACACAATTTTTATATTGGAATGAATATTTTAAATAAGACGAATAATCAAACGTAGTGTAAAAAATCAACAACGATATACTTACTGGAACAAAATAGATTCTAATTGGACTACTCTAAGGCATGACCAGTTGCGACCTCGAGCGAGAGTGTGACCCATCGCATGACCGTGACGTTTCCAACCGTGGTCCGCTGTCACCTTTGACCGTAGCTCCGCCTCTGTCTCCGACACCGTCCACCAACAACCCTCACCTCTAACTTGAAAACGATGGTAAAGTATATGATTAAATTGAAAGTGGTGGTAAAGTAAAAGCATCAGCGCTCGGCCCTCCCAAATCGACAGGCACTAGTACGTGGGTTGCCCTAAGTTCGCCACGGTCAAAACCAGCAAAGACGCACAGCCAAACAGAAGCACACCTAGTCCCTAGATATTATCCGTCGATCGCCCCGGAGATCTCCGGACTCCGGCCGAACAACCTTACCTCACCGTATTTATCATCCCGTGACCGGCGGCGCACGAATCCACTGTTTTTGTCCCGATCAGGTCGGTCACACGAGAAATAGAAACCGCACCGGACCGGGGTGTGCATGTCCCGTGGCGTCTAGCGGGCAGGCAAATGCGGTGGCGTTCTCGAAATTTCCAGAGACCTCTGCGCTCGTCCGCCCGATGCCGTCCCCTACAGGCCTGCATGTCCCCACCACGCATGCCGCAGATGACAGCGACCGATCGCCCTCGCTCCCCACTGTCATCCGGGCCCTGCCTCCCGCACAGCCGCTAACGCGGCGCCACGCATCGTGCCGGTTCAGCCTCCACCACACGTTACCAAGGCCGGCGCGCGGGACCCCGGCATCGATTCCGCCACGTGGGCCTTGCTCCCCCTCGCCGCGTCGAAACGAGTGGCTTGGTGGTTGTTGCCATGCGCTCCTAAGTTGCTTGCCGCCTCTCGTATGTGGTAGAGGGTTGTTTAATAAGGATGGGTTTGATATGATTTTAGATTTACTAAAAATAGAAATATTTTAGTTTTTTAGAAATGATTTTCAGTAGAATTAGAATTATTTTGTAAAATTATTTAACTCATTCATTAAAATATTTCAGATTTATTAAAAATAAAAAAAAATAAATCAAAATCACTTGAAATATCTATTTTACCGTTTCTCATTTCTAATAAAAAATGTTAAAAACGTTTCTACCTATTCTTAACTGAAAAGTTTCACTCTGGAGACTTTTACACCGATTCTAATGTAAAACTCAAAAGTTTCACAAACGCACCCTAAACCTTACCTTCCACTTGCGGAGCTCGAAAAACCTACTCAACTTTCTCCTCCGGTTTTACCGCGACAATCATTCCGGCTTTAATATATTCTCGTTTGTCTTCGTTGCGTGCGCCGGGGGAAGCGTGGCGGGCGGCTGAACACGGGCGCAGAATCGATAACACCATCGGCCGATCTTTTCTGGGGTGCGGTGGTGGTGGAGAGTTTGCGCTGGAGGAATCCATTTTTAGGGCGGTGCAGGCGCGATCAGTCCGGGATTTCCCTGGAGAAGAGGCGGGAGGAGCGACGACGCCCAACCCAATCCACCCGAAGCAGCAGCCCGGCGGCCGTGCCGAGGAAGGGATAGGGGACCCGGTGATCGCGAGGATGGCAGGGAGCATGCAGGCGGCGGAGGCCGCGGGGCGGCTGAGCGCGCTGCTCTCGCTGCTGGCGCTGCGGCGGCTCCTCGCCGTGCTCCAGCCGCTGGTCCTGCTCCTGCTCCTGCCCTTCCGCTGGCGCACGCGGCCGGGAGCCGTGGTGGTGTCGACGGCGGCGGGGGACGCCGTGGCCGCGTCGGGGCCCAGCGGGAAGAAGGGAAAGTCGTCGGCGGCCGCGGTGGTGCTGCGGGTGCCTGCGGGTTCGCCCATGATCGCAGCGCGGAGGCAGGCCTCGGCGCGGAGGGAGGTGGCCATCCGCCGGGCGCGGGAGGCCGGACGGGAGTACGAGCTCATCCCCACGCCACGCGGTGAGACGCTCTTCACGCAGTGGTGGTGGCTCCACCCGCCCTCCGCCGCCATTAAACCAAGGTTAGAGGATCGAATCCCCAAGTGGCGCGTTCACATGTACTTGAAAGTTTTGTTCCCTTTCTTCTCAGAAAGGTGCCTTCTGGTGTTATTGTGCTGACCATTCGTACTTTTTGCTGTTGGCAATTCGTGATGCAGGGCGCTAGTTGTGGTCATGCACGGGTTAAACGAGCACAGGTAAGAGCGGTTAATGTTCCCATCAAATTTTCTGAAATGAATTAGGCCTCCTTTGGAAAGCAGGATTGTAGAAACACATGAATGGGAAAAAAAACTCCAGCATTGGAGTTGAGTGTCAACGATAATACTACAGGAATTAAAAACAGAGGAAACCTTCCAACTTCCAATGAAGCCTTTAATGCAGCGCAGCAAAAACACAAATTAGATGAGAGACTCAGAGGAATTTTCTATGAGGTTGGACCTAATGTTAGAAATTCTACAAAATTTGCATGGAGGAAGCTATCCCATAGGAATTTCATAGGAATTTAGAGCTTCTAATCCTGTGTTTCAAAGGACAACATAATTTTTTTTTCCTATATCGTTCAAATCCTACGAAATTCCTTCATTTTTTCCTTAGTAGGCTGGTAGCTAGCGGCTGGCTGACCCTGAGCTGCTTTGATTGGTTCGCTTGGCTTTGTAGTGGGAGGTATGATCATTTAGCAAGGCGGTTGAATGAGATTGGCATCAAGGTGTACGGGATGGACTGGACTGGTGAGTTTTTATTTTTTTCCCCCTCTCCTTCCTCTAAGAGCATGTACAATGCAGGTGCTAAAAGAGGTGCTTAGGGAAAAACCTATTTTTTATTAGCACTTGGTGCTTATATGAGGGAAAGAGTGCTTAAGTAAGCACCTGGTGCTTAAGGCATGTAGCAAGGTGGTTAGACTTTTTAAGCACTCATTTGCATTGTAGAAGCAAGTTTTTATACAAGTACTTAATTATTCTCTCTTTAGTCACCTGCTCTAAGTGACTTTTTATACGCTTACTTTATTCATGAGCCAATTATTCATGATTCTTTTCGTTTGCTTTTCTTTCTGCGATATAAGTGTTTTATTGTGGACTTCATTTATTTATTTATTTGTCTCGAACGGTTTTTGGACTTCATTTAGTGAGGGGTGGAAATGGCACAGTTTATCTAGATGAAGTACTTATAGAGCAATGCCAAATTCCCTTTCACGAAAGGAATAGTAAGAGTCGTTGTCAACTTGGGTGGCCATGGGTTCATGTGTCTGAAACAAAGCGAGCAAAACTATCTAGTAAAGAATTACTAAAAATCTTCAACAATTGGTGAGCACAAAAAATGAAGAAAAAACATCCACTCATGCTCCATATTATTTTTTATCTCAAAAGTACTACTGAAATGAGTTGGATGTCTTGATGTTTTGCAGGTTTCATTTTGGATCTTTATTCCTTGGTTCATTTAAGTCATATATGCTTACAAAGTCTAGCTTGTTTTAATGTGATTTAATTTCTATCCGATTTTTTTCAAAGATAATTAGTTGATTTCATTTTTATTGATTATGTGATCCTAAGCCATAAAAGGCATGCTGAAGTGCAGTTTTTCATTCATCGAAAAAATCTAAAAGAAGTGAATGGCCTGTGAACAAATATTTCAGTTCCCAGTTTAGCTTTCTCTGTTGTTGGAATTACATTTTAAAATTTTACCTGAACCATGCAGATTACGTTTAAACAATGTATAAGATGGTAAGAGCAGAAATGCAATTCAGATTCTCTTAGCGTGTAGGAAACTAAATTGTACTGTAAGAAACAACTGGTGATCAGACTTTGTCAAATTGACTTGATCAATTGCACTGTAGTTATGGAATTTAGCATGAGTTATAGATTTTCTAACTTCTCTGACCTGTAGAATCTGATGATGTGATACAGGCCATGGTGGAAGTGATGGTCTACATGGATATGTTCAGTCTCTCGATCATGCCGTCAGTGACTTGGTATGCAATTAAACACTTCTGCTGACTGCAACCACTGTATTAAATTCTAATCCAAATCCTTTTGTTCAATGCAGAAAATGTACCTCAAGAAAGTCTTGGCTGAGAACCCTGGTGTTCCATGCATCTGCTTTGGACATTCAACTGGTGGAGGCATCATTTTGAAGGTGACGCCAATTCTATGTGAACTGCATTAGTAGTGCTCAGTTCCCCATCAGCATGCTTGCTCACCTGTGTTCCCCTGCATAACTCTATTTGTGACAGTCTTCACTCGATCCGGAGGTAGAACGTTGCATTAGCGGTATTGTCCTGACGTCTCCAGCCGTTCGTGTTCAGCCTGCCCACCCAATAATAAGGGTATGTCTCATTCTTTTCTTAACTAGAATATTCTTTCTGAAAAACAATATAGAATATTCTTCATCCTTCATGAGAAAAAAATGAGTCCATTTGAATTTTGAATGACTGGTACTTGAAAAAAAAAACTTGGTCAGTGATATTCACTATTTCTGTTTTGATTTATCTGAACAGAACAGTATTCCTTCCTGCTTACAACGTTCTCTGTTGCATATTGCAGGTCATGGCGCCAGTTTTTGCGCTCATCGCACCTAGGTACCAGTTCACCGGGTCGCACAGGAACGGACCAGCCGTGTCGCGCGACCCCGAGGCCCTGAAATCCAAATACACGGACCAGCTCGTGTTCACCGGCTCGATCCGTGTGAGGACAGGCTACGAGATTCTCCGCCTGACTTCTTACTTGCAGCAGCACCTGCACAGGATCACCGTTCCCATGCTGGTCCTGCACGGCGCTGACGACTTGGTGACGGACCCAAACGGCTCACGGGTGCTGTACGAGCAATCCTTGTCAGCGGACAAGTCCATCAAGCTCTACAACGGGCTGCTGCACGACCTCCTGATCGAGCCCGAGAAGGACAAGGTGATGGACGACATCGTGGCGTGGCTGAGCCCCAGGATCTGACGACGCTGGCCGTGCCATGACGGCCGGTCCGTCGGTCTGACGACGCTGGTTTTGGTCTGGAGCCGATGAGCGCGGAGGACGAGCGAGCGAGCTGCCTCGCCTCCTCCGGAAGGTGATGACGCGGTCCGATCAGCAGCAGAGCAAGGTCGGCGAGAGTCCTTGCCTGCCGGCGTCGATGATAAGTGCGCAGCCGAGCAGGACATGAATATACGTATTTACCTATATGGCGAGAGTCCCGATATTTTTTAGTCAGGGACACGTACGTACGTACGTACGAGTTTGTGAATCGTTCGTTGCGCCCTGAGTGGCCGCACGTGTGGTGTCCAACAATTTAGACGCCTCATCCCCTCGATTGATGCATTGACGTAATTCAATCAGAGTTGTATTGCACGTGAGTTTATCCCTCCGTGTTACCTGTTACATGGATACCAGTTTTGTGTTGGTGACTTGTATTGTCTGCGACGGCGATCTGGCCAGGCGCCGAATAGATTCAGGCACTGGCTTGCGTTCTGCACTGGGCGCACAAGCCCAATTGCTAGTCCTATGAACTCTGATAGAGGAAATCGTCTTTGTGATTTGATGATTTCAGTGTTCAGGCTGAGATTCATAAGTCGTGATACCACGAATAAGTTTAATCCCTTCCTCTCTTTTTTCAGTTTTTGATCTCTTTTTTTTCTGTTCTGAGAGCGGTTCAAACGTTACAGTTTGCGCTGTTGTCCGCGAGGGTTAGGGGTCCTAGCTCCTGACTTCACGCTTGAAAGTTTCACAAAAGTGACATGCCACATGCCAGACGAAAGGCTTATGGCTACCGGCCGGTACAACCACATGAGCCGTCAGATGTATCAATGGACCGCCAAGACACCTATCGCCCGAATTTGAGGTTAGCAATCAGTCCAGCTCGTGAACACGTGGAAGGCTATCTCAAACAGGTCTCGCAAAATTATATTTGGCATATGAGGTTTTGCATTCTCGAAATACCTTGCATTGATGGAGATAGCCTAAGGCAGTCCCGCTTGTCCTCTCTCTTAACGTTCCAAGTTACCACCTTCCATTTTTGTCATGCACCTCACCACAAATTACTGTTGGCACACGAATCGAACACGGAGCTGAAAGCTCCTACCCAAAATAGCAGAAATCAAATACTCTGATTTTATCGATTCCGGTAACAGTTAAGTGTGTTGTCACACGTCAACGGTGGTGTCCTTCCTCCAGCCAAACAGTGTCTGGATGGTGGAGGATGAAGACCACATCACACCCAAGGGGTTGCAGCAGCGGCTACAAGTTATAATTGGAGGAAAATGGAAAGTAAAGGAAACTAAGGGCAAAAACTAGGGTTTAATAAAATTATGTATATTTGATTGGTGTAACTGTCGGTCGTGACCTATTTATTTATAGGCAGCATGACATAGCTCTTGTACATGGAAACGGGGAAATCTTTCTAAAACAAACGATATCTCTATCCCTAATCAGATTAGATTCGCACGGGAAATACCGGAAGATCCGTTTTTACAAAATCGGAACATATGGTTTTTGTGACTTTGTATTTTTGGCTCTAATATCTTCATTGTTTCATCCTTGATGTTTCCTCCTTTTGTACTCCCGAAGTATCATGTCTTCAAGTCATCTTCGTGTTTTCCATCCTCTTGATCTTCATTATGAAACTGCCAAAACTGAAACATCCAAAATATCAAACTAGACTATCCGGTTCTCCTAGTGATGGGGTTTGGTACCATGGGTACTGGACCAACAAGACTCACATACCTACAAAGGCGGGGGAGGGGGGAAAAGGAGTCGGCCCACCTGACAGATAAATCTAGAGAATAAAGACTACGACCCAAGATATTTTTATAGATAAATCTTATAAATTAGACAAGTAGAGATAGAGTCCGGGTCAGGATCATATCATAACTAACTCGGATCTTCCTTGTAACCCTGCCCCTTAAGATATAAAAGGTGGGTTAGGGGTATTGAAATTAACAGATCATAATACACCAGAACACAATATGTATGGTTATTATCCTCTAGGAGGCCCGAACTTGTCTAAAACCCCCGCGTCCCTTTGTGTTACCATCGATTTCCACTCTCGTGCGTACCCCCATATAAATCCATTGTCATAAACCACGACAGTTGCCGTGCCAGAAAGGGGTTCATGAGAATCAATAGTGTGAGATCAATGGCATTTGAATCCTCAACAAAGTTCTTGTCGGGCTCGAGGTTTGTTTTCAGATCTCTCCACTTCATCGCTAATAAGCTAGGAGATCTGAGCATGTAGGAATCCAAGCAGCAAGAAGTTTCAGGGTCAGGCACCGGATGATTCCCATCGGCCCCGGCTTGACTCGATCTCACCACCTAGGTGCGACCCGGGTATAGATCTGCCGCATCGGGGGAATCCAAGTCAGATTTCATTAGAGACAGCGCTGGCCACCTTAGGATCCGTTGTCCATACGCAACAGATCTAATCTACAAGAACATGGCTATTTCAGAGTCTAACTCTGAGGGTGACCGAGAAGTCTTCATGGTGGGGTAAGGTAATGCCCTTGTCAAGCAAACAGAAGAAGAAATAGCTCGAGTTGTCGAAGTAGAAATCAGCAGAGCCGAAAGACTGGCAAGAAACGCTGAAAAGTCTACTGGGAAGAGACACATCACCACAAGATCGGTGTGACATAATCGCCCTTAAGTAAGGATGATTAGTCTCACCAAGATCATCACGGGGCATCATTAGATAAGTTACAACACAAATAATACATCACATACATAAGCCCAAATAAAAGCGAGTTATTACAATAAGTTCTTAGATTACAACAGAGTTCGACGTAATGAAGTTGTCGAGTTTTGAAATACCGAAAGCAATACAACTAACACATCGATGATAGAAGGGCCCACATCGAGCCCTGAGATGCGAAGTCCTTGATGACTCTTAAAGGGACCGACTCCTAAGTCACCTCCCAGTCCTTAGACAGAGTTCTTGGACACACAAACTTGCCGCCGCAGCCATAGAACTCAATCATTACCACTTCACACAAATGCTTTACAAGCAAAGTCTGAGCAACTAAGGCTCAGCAAGACGTACCTGTTAATATGGTCGTAAATAACTGACTCCTAGCATACAAGGCTATAGGATAAGCTCTATCTTTATACACAAACCTGGGATAAAAGTAAATCCTTACATTCATATTTTACCTCTATTCAAATAGTTTTAACTAAAGCTGTGAAGGACCGAGGGGGCGATCAGAGGGGAGGTGAACGAGAGCTGAATAAAATTTCTTTCACAAGAAACCGGACTATGTCCCACGTTCAAAACCCCAAGCTAAAACCCTTGAAGGAAAGTGATGAAAAACACTAACTGATAGGATAGAAATGATCCCCACAAAGTTACGAAGCTAACGGAAGAAGAATGAGATCAAACGGACACTCGGTTAGCAAAATACGGCTAAAATAGTGAATGGACGTCAGGCCGAAAACTGTCCAGTGGACATGTCCGTCCCGAGACTGATATGTCCGATTTTGACGGATATATCTAGAAAAACTGTCAGATATGTCTGATCCACCCAGAAACATTCTTCTCAACTTTGATTCTTGAGCTACGAGGTACCAAATTGGATGAAACTTGGATACAAGAGTCACCTCAACATAAGGAATAAGTTCTAAAAGAGGTTTTCCCAAATCCAAATATTTTCCTTTTAATTTTGGATGAACTCGAAGAATCTAGGTTTTGGAGGAAATGGGAGAGATCCGCCAAATTGAAGGGGCTAGAGCCATTGATTCACTTCAAGGTTGGAGGTAGATGATGAGGCTCATCCTAGCACCCAATCTCACGGAAGGAATCAACGAAAAACTTCTTAAATCACCAGATCGAAAATTGAGTCAAAAAACCTAGATATGATATGCGTGCACCTATTTGGGAGTCGGCTACCCCTCCATACTTTGGAACATCTCCTTCAACAGAGTTTCCAACTTGGCCTTTGTAATGTGGCGGTTGACCTCGTAGGTTAGGTCATGGATCATGCTGTATTCCCAGCTGGGATGAACTTGTTTCTTCAAGGGGATGACTCGGCAGGCTCGCCAATTGGCGACCATGCTGACTCCAGTCAAACTGAGTCCCTTTAATGCACTGACTTGGTCCGCCAGCGCCTGCACCACTGGCATTTCAGCATCAGTTTGCTCCTCGAGCCACGATCCGTCATGCTCAATGAAATGGTCGACAAAGGGCGGCAAGTTGGTTTCGTGGTTCTCACAATAGAACCACTAAGTGTGCCATCCTTTGAGGGAGGTCTTCAAAGGAAGAGAAAGGAAATCCTGGTTGGGTCGGGCCTAGATGGCGACTCTGACGATTACCTAGCGGTTAGCGACACTCGGATGGTATTTCAAAAAAGTGATATTTGAAAAGGGCAAAGTTGGGAAGGATGACAATCTGGAGCATGGGATTTGGGTTCAGATGGACAATCTTGATTTTGTAATGATTGAACAAACCACAGAAGAAATCGCAAGCAAGATGCCCAAATCACCGTTGGAAGAAAGCCTTCGAAACCACAATTTTATAGATGTTGGGAGTTGAGATTTCTTCATCCTTGGCTGGCCACCATTGAAGAATGGCACGGGGAGGAAGAAGGTGGTCATTGACCAACTTAAGGTTCTCACTCTCATCGATGGAGGAGTTCTTTAACATTTTCAGGTGTGAAGCGGCCATGGAAGCAGAGAGAGAGAGAGAGCTTTCGAGTGATGAGAGCGCAAGGCAGAAGAGAAAACAAGTGGCAGCGGTGTGAACTAGGGTTCGTAAGAAAGAAGGTGGATGCGAGTTTTGATTTATAGATCGGAAACATGTCAAATTCCAACGGTCACGCGACGCTTCACCTAGAATAAAGGAGATGGCGGTTGGAATTTAAGGCACAAAATAAATCAGACCTCATTTCAAATAAGGGTTGAAATTTCAGCTAAATATTCAAAGGGGAGATGAAACCGGAGAAGGCGTTGACCTCTAGTTTCTAGGGTCAAATGGATATTTAAGATTTAATCAATACTCGGGAGAATGACTAGAAGGATTCCCAAATTAAATCTTTGAAAGACTTGGTATGGGAGTCGGGGGCTACACCTAATAGCTGCACCTGACGGTGCACCGATTCTAGTTAAAATTGACAAAGTGGCACTCAGCCGGTAGTACAGGCACTCGACCAATTACTCCTCGGAGAACTGAGCATTCGATAATTTCACTCTAACAAGGAAGATTGAGATCACCAGTCACTGTTGAGTTGCCAAGCACTCAGAGGCTGTTGATGAGGTTCGATACCATGGGTACCAGATCAGCATGACTCGAATAGGTAGAAAGTGTGGCCCACAAGGTGTCGGCCCACCTGATAGATAAATCCAGAGAATAAAGCCTCGGGCCCAATACGTTTTTATAGATAAACCTTATAAATTAGGTAAGTAGAGATAGAGCTCGAGTTGGAATCATATCATAACCAACTCGAATCTTCCTTATAACCCTACATCCCTTAAGATATAAAAAGCGGAGTAGGGGGTACCGAAACCAACATATCATAATACATCAGAACACAAGACGTATGATTATTATCTACCGGGAGGCCTGAACATGTCTAAAAACTCGCATGCCACCTTGTGTTACCATCGATTTCCACTCCCGTACGTACCCCCATATAAATTCATTATCATAAACCAAGACACCCAGACATATCAAAATTTAGTCTTCAACAATTACATCATTACCATTGGACCTCTTGTTCCTCATATTTTTCATCTCATAGTGTAGTATTG
This sequence comes from Sporobolus alterniflorus, assembly GCA_008808055.3. Classification (NCBI taxonomy): domain Eukaryota; kingdom Viridiplantae; phylum Streptophyta; class Magnoliopsida; order Poales; family Poaceae; genus Sporobolus; species Sporobolus alterniflorus. Next base: position 13,792 of record VSTD030000705.1, read on the forward strand.
GATACTTGGGGGTGCAGAAAGAACCACAATAATACCATAAAATTTCAAGGGCGAGAGTTAGGAAAAAATAGAGACTACTACAAGAAATAAGGATGACAACGGATCAAATTCATGACAAGTAGAGCAAATACCCGCTTGCAGGACAAAGGCTGCGGGTAGAATCCATAGGAGAAATCCTTCCGGTTAGGATATTGTGGAATCAATAATGCCATTCGAGAAGTCGATCTTCTTATATCAAAGATAAATGATTCCCACTACTAATAATTTATTTCTTTTCTAATGAGTGTGAATCTGTTTCACGACTGTTGTGATGTATCATAATTTTTTTCTATAAATGTATCGTTCTGCTACCTCAATAATTTATTTCGTTCACGTCTCAAGAGCAAGAACTATATAATTTACGACAATATCACCAATTGCATTATTCTATGATGAAATAAATTACCATTTTCTGAAGGGAAACCGGAAAGAGCACACAGAATTCCACCACTGTGTGGTTCTATCAAGAGGGCATTACGGTAAATCATATTTTCTCAGTTTCCTTGGTCTGCTACTCTGCATATATGGCATATATGGCATGTTTGGTTTCGCTTGTGTGCGCCGCACGTCTCAACTAATCTGCGGTTTGAAAAATCAAGATTCTGCTCGTGTTTTGAAAAAGCTGTGTTTTAGTTGAAAACCACACTGCACAGTGAAGCCGCGTTGGAGAAAAACAACAAAAACACAAAGTGTTGGGATTCTTATGTTTGCTGGCGGAAACGCAGACAAAAAGCGAATCCAAACACGCCCTATAAAACGATAAGCTCCCCCTGCTGCAAGCAAAAGCCGACAGAACAGGGGAGGCGACTTGCTTCGTACTGCTCATCTAAGCCGTTTCACCCCCTAATCTCTCGCCCTGCCCGCCGCCGGCGATCGCCGAAGCACGCGCTGCCGCGGGGAACCCCATCCCCATGGACTTGCACGGGAAGAAGCTCATCAACGATCCCTACGGTAACATCCCCACGCACTCATTCTCCCCCATTTCCCGCTCAATTCCGGGCAGTTTTTCTTCGATTGCTAGGGTTTAATCGCGTCCCATGGTCT
>VSTD030000706.1:0-14873 GCA_008808055.3 Sporobolus alterniflorus
GATCTTAATTTCATGTTACACTTTGTAAACATGATGTATTTTATATTGTTTTATGTTATGTGATAATTTAATTAATTTCATATAACTTATTATTTAATTTGATGTTACAAGTTATATATGGAAGAGCATACTGGATATTTGATATAGAAGAATCTGTTTTGCCAAATATTTTTCTAAATGGATTTCGGTTTCTCTAAAGAATCTGCTTAACCAGAGGAGCCACAGCTGAAACTGTTTTAGCCACAGCCAGAGTTATACCAAACAGACCCTTATTATTGGTGGAGACGGCTACCCAACGAACATTGGCCAAAATACCCTTTCTTGGAATGTGAGGGGAGTCTCCAAGGCTAAGCTAGTATCAGTAGTTTATTATTTAGATATTGTCTTAAATTGAACTTCTTATTATGTGGCTAGTTAGTATCAGTAGTTTATTGTGTTCTTTTTTCCTCCAATTAACCTGATTATTTTAGGCCTTGAAATACGAGCCTGCCTCATGCCAATCGTCATCATCATTTATAATCCAATAATGCTCAATTAATTAATAATGACGCAGCATTATGACATTCTGAATGATAAGTTGATTACGTAAATAAAATGCCAAGTTTTCGCCCATGCGCACGTAGGCCGATACAGAAGCTCACAAATGATCGAGTCACCGCACTGCTCGTGCTTATACCCGTTGTGTAGTAGTAGCAGCTGTACTGTTGCGCCCGCGAGGCATGAGTCGTTACGTCTACGATAGGAAAAAAAATCTTTGTTTATCTTGTCCCCAGAAAAGAACCCTAGCTTGTTTATCTCATCCACATCGCCTTTGTGAACAACACCAATGTTAATTGTTGCCAGGGTTTCCAGTGCGCCTACTCCTGTCGGTCGCTGATTCCACGAACCGTCCGGCGCCTGCAATAAACATTAGCATTTGGCGTTCGGGCTTGAAGGATTAGATTAGTCCCACATGCATCTGAACTTTAAGCTAAATATTTGATAAGCTACTGCGTTTCTAAATTTTTTTTTGATAACCTATATAAACAAGAGTGACACATTCCCTTTGTTCTCCATTCTCCTTTTGTTGTTATTGTTGATTTTTTATTATATTTAACCATTCATTTTATTTAAAATATTAATTTAAATATATAAAATTATAAGTTATACTTAAACTTTATTTAGTAATAAAATATATAACTATTTTTATTTTTTTAATAAAATAAATAATTAAAAAATCAACAACAACAACAAAAAGAGAATATATACAGTATGATTTATGCTGCCAAAACATTGCTGCTTACTAACTTTGCACATACTCTAAGCGATAGCAGGTAAACGCGGATAACATTAACAGCATCGATGGAAGCACCACATGCATTAGAATGACGTTGACCAAACCAACAACAGATAATCTGTCGGCCGGCGTAGCATAAACAACATAATATGCGTTGGCAAAAAATAGTCAAATGGCATATTATCTGTCGGCGTAGGTACAGAGCACAGGAGAAAAATTAGATACGGACCACACGTCCACAACGAGCGCGAAAAGAAAAAAAATCATACATCTGAGCCCTCACGCGCGGCACCCTCACAGACTTGTTGGCGGCGGACCCATGTGTCAGCGACCCCACGTCAGAGGCAGCGCGTCAGGATCCCTCTCCTCAGTCCTGACCAGTGACCGCGCCGTAATTCGCAGATCCAGGCCAGCTCCATCCATCCCTTCCCCGCCGCCACCACACCCCACTGCCCCGAGATAATCGCACCGCCGGCAATGCCATGCCTGCCGCACGCCAGACCCCTGCTGTTCGACGGCGGCGGCTGCATGCCATGGCCCGCCCACCCTAGGCCGTCGCACGACCGGACGCCGGCGCGGCAGCCGTGATTCACCGTCAACCGGCACTCTGCATTGGTCCCCAGTGATTTGGTAATCTCCCTGCTCAGATCTGGTACTCTCGTCTCACAACTCGTCGTCCTGCTGCCGCAAGGAAATTTTGTCTCGGAGCGTTGCCGCTGCTGCAAAGGATTAAGATATTACGAGGCCCTGCAAAAAGAATACCATTTGGGTTCTGCTCAACCTTTGTCGTTTTTTAAAAATTAGGGTAAAATTTTCTGGTGGAGTACATCAACTGTCTTTTTGTGATGATGTTGTACTAATACTATTCTTTACCATCTGTGTGTAGTCGATAGATATTTTATGTTAAGGATCAGAGAAATATGATGATGTAAGATCAATCTTAAGACGAAAATATGATGATTTTATTCTGTTTTGAATCATTCGACTTACTGTATTATTATGCGGTTTTTAGCTAATGAATTTAATGTCTCAGATAGATTACAGACTGTTACTTTTATAGTCTGAAGAACTGCCTCATAAATATAGTAGATTTCTAACTCTAATACAACCAACACAAATACGCATTCAATCAAGACTCTTACTTAAATCGCATTTAGCTTCATGAATCGTCACAGTTAATGTGCCCTAGTCCAGATATTTGTGATATCATTATGTAGTTACGGTTTATCTCGTGCTAAGCTGTGGATTGTAATCGATTGGGTGGTTTGCCTTTTAAGCTTTCAATATGTTGTTCTATTTTTCTCAGATATACTATTCCTCTTAAGTCTCCTAGCAGTTGCCAGCAAGCAAACATTGGATTTAATACTTAGGGAACCAAGCATGCTTGGATATACCATCAGTCCCATAGAAAGCATTGGGCCGCCATCTTTCCTCCGTCGTCCGTGGTGATAGCGAGTTGCAGCGAAGAATGCTGATAAATGTTCGTTCGCGAGTCAACAAGGGAACGCTCCTCCGGCACGCATCCGGCGGGAAATAGGAGTACCTAGCGCACATCACTGCTTGCGCTAGGGGATTTTGAAACTCGTGGCACCGAAAGCCAAGCCATTTGCTTTTACTGGAAATGTCCATTTTGAAGACCAACACTTTTTTTTTGTGATGCCAAATGTATAACGGAAGCAGTGTGCACGTGGTGGTCTGACTATATATGCCTCCTTGTGCACGTGGTGTCCATTGTGTGTGGTGTGACGAGTTCTTTACTTATATATATCTAAAAGTAGTCCTTGTAAATAGTTTGCAAACAAAAATGTGCATATATCAGTTAACGGACGTGCGGCCAAGGAAATAAATGAAAAACCGAAACCTTGTTTTGTTTTGCTGCTCGGCGCACGTTTTTTCCGTGTAATTAATATACTTCCTCCCTTTGTCTGTATTTACTATCGGTTGGTTTATTTTTAAATTAATTGATAACAAATAAAAAAATAGAAATAGTTGTACATTAAAAATTCTGGTCATTGAGCAGGCACGGGCAGATGGGCATGCGCTACTGTAGAGTGCGGTGCGTCCGTGCGGGTAGGCGTGGCGTCGCCTCACATCCGACGGCGACGCGCGAAGCCGGTCTCTGTCCCGACCTCACCTTTCGGCGGCACCGGGGACCCACGCGCGCGGTCGGCGCCAGGTCATCAGAGACGTGCACGCCGACGCTGAGGCGAGCCTCCGAAACTGTAGCAGCGGCCCAGCCGCCGGCGAAACAAAACCGGACTTCTAAGTAGTACTACAGTTTCGGAGCGTACCCGACGCGAGTGCCGTCAAACACATGGGCTCCATGCTCGTACTAGCATCTACTATAGTATCAAGTTGCTGCGCCTAACCTTGATCCATCCGACATGTAAAGCGCAGTCGTTGGCGGCTAGCCTATCACCACCTCCACGGACCCGGGGAAAACGAAAGCCCCTCCCGGGCTCCGTTCCGTCAAAATCCAGATGGGGATTATTGGTCTCCTGGGCCAGGGGAGGGACGACGACGCCGACCGGGTTCCTCGTGATATTTGATCTGTTCTGTCAGATCAGGGAGATGAATCAGCGGCAGTTCATTATTGACCCTCGTGCGTGGAAAATTTTGCGGCGTCTCGTGTTTATCTGATCCAGGCGTCATCAGAGATGTCACTGCCAACGACATCCGGATCGAGTCGAGAGCCAGAACGGGCGCCACCGCCGCCGGGTGTGAGCGGCGATTCCGCAAAGGAGCCCACGAAAATTGTAGCGCAGCCTGTGCGGACACCACGGCGACTGTTTAATACACTTGGGCTTTATAGGATCTGAGCCCACGAAAATTCGTCCCCTTGGCCCTGTTTCGAGCTCGGCGGGCGACGAGATCGGTATCGCTCACTCAAATATATACTTATTTCAATACAAAATAAAGGTTTCTCGAGCTCTAATTTTTTCACATTAATTAGAAAAAATAAAAATAAAAAATTATCCATCACTGTAATTATAATTTCATGGTAAAAAATACTCTTATATGACATCCTCTCTAACTATATAGAGATGATCCATTAAAATTTCTTAAATGTAATTTTCTTGACATGCAGTATGTACATATCATTATGTGTCATATCACCTTCCTAGTCCACTATAAATCATTATAGCATATCCCTTGACATGCATTATATACACATCATCTGCTTTACACTTTACTTTAATTTTTTTATTATCTATAATTTCTACAAAATTAACATAAATAATAACTAGATATGTAGGATATACAGATCATCTTCTGACTTATCACCTTCATCTATTTTTTTATTATCTATAAATTATATTTTTTTTGCATAAATAAGAATTATTTTAAATACATTTAATTCTCCAGTACACATCATTATCTACCACATCATCTTACTCTAATTTTTTATTATCTATAAATTAAAAAATAGATAATAATTATTATTTTAAAATCACCCCGCTGTTAATTCTCATGACCTAACCACGCTCTCTTTGATATGTCTGTTTGCTTCCCTTCTTTGACCTAACCACGCTCTCTTTGATATGTCTGTTTGCTTCCCCTTCTTCGACCAAACCCTAGCCGCCGAGGAGCAGAGCGTGGTCTACGTGATCTGCGCCGCTAGGCTAGAGAAGCGACCGGAGTCCCATGGAAGCGCCCATGACCATCAAGCTCAAGTCCGAGGCTGAGACAGCCGCCGCAACCAAGTCCGCCTTCAAAGCCACCTTCAAGGCCCTCACCGCCGTGTCCGACAATGACAAGGAGCCTGACCCCGCCTCGCCATCTCCTGAGGAAGCCGCCTCACCGGACTCCGACGACGACGCCCCGGCTCCGCCCGGCCCGGTCAACCCTTCCAAGTGCTCTGCTGCTGGGCCAGGCATCGGCGGCGGCTCCGCGAGGGCTCCTGCGACCTTCACCGTCATCGCCAAGGACCGGCAATCCCGTCGGATCACCATCGGCTGTGCGCGCGTCCGTGTCTCCCCTGCTTCCTTAATTACGTTGATCACACAATAATGTGAGCAGGTGTCCAGCTCGGAGTCTTGAAGGCAGTCACAAAACACGCCCAGACAGCTCAGAGATGGAGACTGAAGGTAGTTGGACCAACTATTTCTTATGAATTGTTGTCATTGAAACTGTAGTTGCTTAGCATATATCCTTGGAACTAGAGTCTGGCCTGCAAAGAATGTGTAGGCCATAACTTACGTTGAAAACTACATCAAGTGGCTCAATTTTGTGTTGATTTGTTAGTTACTTTGATTCATGTGGTTGTATGTGCATTTCATTGTTCTGGTGTAAGATGTGCTGACCCTATCATTACTTTTTGATACAGTGACCCTTCCTGAGGTCGAGAGAACAGCAGCTAAATAAATATGCAACCACGAGCTCCAATGGTGAAGCATTCTTCTCTTCAGATTTACATCAGCCTAAGACGCTAGAGCACTTTTGGGAGTCATTCAAATCCCCGACAATTGTGAAAATTGCAAGAATTGTAAATGGTTCTGCTCAAGGGAACAAGCCGAAGCTCGACAAGATTTGCATAATGCGTAAGGACCCCAACTAGCCAGGTCCCGCTCCAGTTAAATCTTCAAAGAAGAACAAGTGGAAACATGAAGAAATTAAGAGCTTAATACGGATGCGCGACAAAACGAACGACAAATTTCAGTCTGTTAATGGAAGAATGGTTCTGTGGGAAGAGATCTCAGGTAGCATGTATTTTATCGTAGTGAAGATTAAGGAGGTGAATAGCATTGTTATTGTGCTATTACTATTCACTACTGTTGTTTGGTCCTACTATTGATGTTTGCTGCACACATTTTCCCCCTTCTATTATGACATGGCTAGCGATATTTCATATCTGGCTAAGATGGTAAGTTAGTAATTCTGTCAAGCAATTTTACTTGTGGTCTCTGCAAAATTGATATGCCAAATAAACATTCCATTACAGCTATTGTATTTGTTGCTGATTATTTTTCTTTATGTCATGGCTAACTACATAAGTCGTACACAGCTAACATGGTAACTCTAATGAGCAATTTTAGTTGTGGTCTTGCTTAAACTGAGTTGCTAACTGAATATTTCATTACCTAATTTTTAAGCAAGCTGACAAATTGTTCACTTAAGATGATGTATCCCCGGATGTCAGTAACTTAGGTTGCATGTGTGCCAATAGTCTGTTATTTTTGTCTAAGATCATTAGCTAAGGGGGAGGCTTTACCTTGAACCTCTCTATACCTCAGGAAAATACTTAAAGTAACCACTAGCTGCTGCTGAAATTAGGAGCTATCAATAATCAATAACTTAAACTAATTATGTTGTTTTTGGTGAGATATGTGACATTCCACCCTTAAGTAAAAATGGTTAGTTCTAATCAGGATTATTATGGGTGTCATTACCAAAGTAATAACGCATATCACATACAAGAATATTACAAATTGAGTTCAAATTCGATTACAGAGTTTTGAGTAAAAGATAGAGAATAAAATACATTTGCAGAAGTGATCATTTGTCAATCAAGAACGACATCTTGTCTTAGAGGTGCTGATCTCAGAAATGGCTCACGCCGGGAGGGAGAGAGAAACACACCTGTAAAACAACATGAAGATAAAACATGAGCAACTAAACCTCACCAAGACTGACTTGTTAATGTGGTCATAAATATTCGACTCCTAGCATGCAATATTTTATAGGATAAGCTCTATACTATGTCAAACTCACGCTAAGAGTGAATTATTACTTTCAAGTTTTACCATCTAGTCTAAGGAATTAAACTTTAAACTTATAAGCTAAGTTAATTAAACTTTAAGAAAGGTAAACCTAAGCTAAGCCAAATAAAACATAGCAATACAAGTAATTAATAGTAAAGCATAATTATAATTCATTAATAATATTATTACAATAATTAGTTACGTGCTGACGGGCACAAATAAGCGGTACTCATATCTGAGAGTCGCGATGATTTGAATTGATATACACCATGCAGGGGAAAACCTGATACACATGACATGTACACTTTTGGTGCTAGTCCATGTATGCCACACACACATTTTTTGCGGGCAGTCTACGTACATGGCAACCTTTCACTAGCCATCAACAACGTTGGATGGATCCTACTGCTTTTGAGAAAAAGGGCTCCTGACACAATCCTCAGCACGCCGGCTGACTGATTCACATGTTCACCACTCAGTTTTTCTCCCAAGACAACCATTGAAGTAGTAATAAAAGCCAAGCACCTGTTAACAACAGGCTACATCAGTTTACTGAGCCCATAACACCAGCATGTCATCAATACATTCAATACTTACTCACAGGAGCTAACCTATCGGTCCTTAACAGACATAGGTGAGGGCTACAATCTTGAAGGTGCCAGCTTGCCACATCACACTCCCCGACTTTTTCAACCGACGACCCTCTGTATTTCACCTAAGGGTTCCGTCCGGTCTCAGATAAACAATTCAACAAATACCAATTGAACTAGAGAGGAGAAACCCTAAATCTGGTGAGTAGGAGCCTTCACTCAACTTCTACCGTAATCTATCATCTAAGTATAGCATTGCTAACGGTAAGCCACCAAAAGATAGAATTAACAAGGATAAATAGGAAGATCAATCTTAATGCAACTACGGTGTCATACAACTCCTATAAACTTAATACATAATCATAATAGAACATCAAGCAAGATTTAAAAATAAAAGATAAAGATTGGGTGTGATGCACCGAAGCTTGTCTTAATCTAAAGATAAGTTAGTGAATGCTTCGACTTGAGCTCGCTCAGTTTGAACCTCTAATTCCGGCTCTACGTGATTTATCACACATGTATAAGTATGAGACAAGGTCAAAATGTGCAATGCATGGGGTGCATGGTGCAATATGATGTATGAATAGGAGCAGCCTAAACATATTAACCAATACAATTTATTTTACTAAACTACCCCTAGCTTTTCTATGCATTAACTATTTAACTAAGCACTAGAAAATTTATAACATAAGATCTATGAATCTAAACATGCCATTTGATTTTACACAGGTTCTACATATTAGGAGGCATCCTACCTAGATTGAGTATTTTTATAAGCATAAATAATTTTCTATGACTTATTTACTTCCAAAGTAGAGATTAAAGCATAACAATTAATCTGAGTAGAAAATAAATATGAGCTATTTTATAGCTAAAGATTATGACATGACTATGTATGCAAAGTTTCAATGTATAAACATGCATGTATTTATGTAAATAAATTCTTCAAGTTTTAATTTATGGAATTTTTCTACAAAGCAATAATGCATAAACAAGAGTTTTGTCAGGCCAAATGCAAATATCTAATCAAGAGGATTCATACAAATTTTATTTTGCATTTTTCTGATTTTGTACAATTTTTGGAAATTTAATAATTTCTAGAATATTTAATCGAGTAAATGAAAATCGGAAAATGATTTAGAGTTACCAGGCCTAAAGTGGACACGGGTTGGCCAGCCCACAGGGCAACGCGGCCTGTTGGGACCTCGGCCTGGCTCAGCAGTGTTTGGGCCGGTTGTCCCCGCCCTAAAGGCCTAACACGGCGGGAGCTTCGCGGCCAGGTCGGCCATGGCACCGAGCACGACGGTGGCCTAGCCGATCCGATGTTGCCGGCGGCTAGGTGTCGCGCCACGAGCAGCAACCGGAGGAGGGGGTTGGGGCAAACCCATTTTGGGGTCCCTCAGCCCTAGCGGCTCACTGGAGAGAGGCGGTGACGGTGTCGTCTTCGTTGATAGAGAGTTTGGCGGTGCGGGGTGGCTCTGACGATGGAGGTCCAGTGAGCTTGACTTCCTGGGCTCCACCATATTGAGGGGAACCTCCCGCACCAGCAGGGGAGGGGCAGTCGGTGCTGAGATGCTCTGAGCAGAGGCGCGACTATGGCTCCGGCGGAGCACGACTTAGCGCAGGGCACACTCTCGTCGTGGCGCGCGCTCGGCACGTCTGTCGGTGGCATCGGCGGTGGCATGGCGCACAAAGGGAGGAGGCTCGGTGATGCTCTGACAGCGGCAAGCTCTAGCATCCGTCCTGCGCACGAGAAAAGGCAGAGGGGGAGAAGCACGAGAGAGGCAAGGGTAGGACAGGGCGCTCAAGCGGCTCCTATGAGCCGGGCGGAGAGAGGTCAGGGGTGGGGACCAGTGCGTGCATGCCAAGAAAAGTAGGGGGGTCCAGCGCGGCGCATGGCGTGCGGGGCTCAAGTCGGCCGACGCTCTGGAGCAAGAGGTGAGAGGGCCCTGGGCGAGCGGCTGCAACAGGTGGGGACATGATGCGCACACGGTGCGCTGCCGGGGAAGGGGTTGATGAGTGGGATCCGGGCGCCGGTGGCTGTGGGCCACCGTGGGCCGCTGCTGTGGGCTTGACTCGAAATTTGAATCGATCAATAGGAGGCCTTCCCAAATCGAAAATTTTCAAATAAAATATGATTTTGAATCTTTTAAAATAAGGAACAACTTTCCTTATTGTAACTTCTTCTGATTCAGGATAGAATTTAAACTAAAATTCATAGAACCCTTAGGAGGCAAATTCATTTGAATATTTAATTTGATGCACTTGAAATTTTCAGAATGTGATGAACGTTGACCATGGAGCTCTTCAACACACCTAGTTGACAAATAAATTTGTATCCAAGAGAATTGAGGTCCACAAGGGAAGAATCTTTCATTGGCCTCAAGATTAAATTTGAATTCGCTTAAATTTACTTTTGGTTTGCTTGGAATTGGATTCATCAATAAACTTGATCCTAGATTAAGGCCTTAATGAATGTGATTAGGTAAACCGTAACATGAGGTGTTACAAGATTAGTATATACAATGATCCAGTAGCTATCAGTTACTTGAATTAGTAATGCATTTAAAGTTCTTTATGGTAAATTGCTCTTATGTGATTGTTCTGCAATTATAGTGAGTCTTTTGTTCATATGGTATTTGAAATTAATTTATATATTATTTTTGCTCTACTCCTGATGCACTAAGTACTTGTGTATTTTGTGTTCATGCACGACTGAAATGAAATGATCTCCGATATTCTCTTCTAAACAAAAAAATAAAAGGGAAAATTAAAAATGCTATGTAGTGAAATCCATATTTAGGTTTCAAGTTAATGGACATTTGACCAACATTGATGGTTGGCTCCCCGAGGAAGAAGTTTCAGGCATGAGGAGATGCTCATCTATCAGCAAAATCAGGCTCATGGCTCTAATGGTAAGGAAGATTTAGCATTCTACGTTAAGTGATGTTATTCTTCAACGAAGCTAGAATAGATAATATCATGTTGATCCACCCGATAATTCGAAAATACAAATTTGGACCAACGTGACTTTGCCACTGGTTTTACTGAACATCATTTTGAATGTGATATCAACACACTCCTAGAAAATCAGTTATAGGATACACACTATCAGAAGCGATTCATCTTGAATCACTACCGGACTATATATTAACAACGGTTCATAACTTGGATCGTTGTTGTTAAGTGTTCAACTTATCAGTAACGGTTCTAGTTTAAAACTGCTGCTGATGACATCAGCAGCAGCAGCAGTTTTAAACTAGAATCGCTTCTGATAAGTTTCAAAACTTGTCAGCAACGATTTTAAACTAGAACTGCTTCTGATATTTTTGAGCCTATAAATAGTAGTCTGCCTTGTGCCGTTTGGCTTTCATCTCAAAACTCTAAAGTCCCCGTCGATCTTCTCGCCACCGCTCTCTACATCGTCGCTCTCCTCACCGCCGCTCTCTACGCCGCCGCCATTGACACTGCTCTCCACTGCGCACGGCCCTCCTCTGCCTCCCTATCGCGCACGCCACACCGAGGTACTTGATCCTCTACCTTTTCATTCATTTTTGTTCAAAGAACTCTGTTCATCCATCAATTGCTTCACCATGTACATTATATCCAGTTTGAGATGACATTGTTTAGGCTAGATGTTTATAAATGGTGAAACATAAGTTTTCATTGTTTAGAGATAATTGTAAATATAATTATGATTATTTTTACTACTTTTCAAATCAAATTATCGTGGCTAGGTATTTATATGTAGGTGTCACATGATGTTTTCATCCTTTAGAGTTAATCGTAAATGTAAATGTATTAAAAATATTTTTTCTATAACAATGGACAATGTTTCCCTTTGTGAAATATTCTACATTAGAATATCCTGCTACTAGGCTTCATGAGTATTCATCCTATTTCTATCTATAACTAATCGACATCAGTTAATCCTAAGTTACGTTGCATTTATTTATGCCACTACAAAATCAACATACTATTTCCATACTACTACTGCTGTTTGCTATCATTCTGTCCCATATGTGGGTTGTATGCTTAATTTGTGGTAGACATGTAATTATTTACTCTGATCCATTCATATCCCCATTGGAGGATATCCATATAAATGTCATTGCCTGGATAATGCTTTTAGGAATATTGCTTTGATAAGCCAAAATCACAAGTGGCATATTTTCATTCATGGTAGTATTATCAAGTCATACATGTGTATATACACTGCCTTGAGATCATGTAGGCTTAGATGATTGCTTTTAAATTTTGTACATGTTATATGAGCTCCAAATTTGCTTCTGATGCATGTTGTTGTTTTTTCAATATTAGACCAGTCGTGGTTAGCAAGAAGATTTTGGAGCTCATGAAGAAGAAGGCCCGAGACCGCTATGGGAGGTTCGCTTCTCCCTTGAGCCGCATCACTCCTCCTCCTTCGTGCCAGGAGGAGGCTTCATCCGACAACTCCGTTGTAAAGATGTGGGTGGTGGCTCCTCCTCCTCCGACACGCCTGGAGGAGGCTTCATCCGATGACACCCCCTCGGCCTCCTCAGGCTACAATGATGAATGCCCCCACATCAAAGAGGTGAGCTTATATGAACTGCTTCTAGATTTTAATTATTTAGTATAATTAGTAAATGTATACGTTCATTTTCAGATTCAAAAGTTAGAAAACAAATTGGCTTTAGCCGAGAAAGAACTTCAGCAGGTAAGGAAGAACAATTAAGTACTGACTCAATATATCCATGCTAGAAGGAAGGAGGAGGCCCGAAAGAAGGAGGAGACCCAAAAGAAGGCGATGGTGGTGGCCCGAAGGTCCGATGAGGGCCAAGGCTCCAAGGATGTCTGGACTTGGAGGAAGTAGTCCTCCAAGTGTGGTCCAAGGTCTCCCCCTCCTCCTACAAGCTATTGTGTATCTTTTGTTAAATGACTTTTGCTGTAAATAAATATTGAACTTATGTGAACAACTGAACATGATATGCATAACACATGAACATGATATAATTATATATAACTATATCTATATGTGCTTATATGTGATTTCTGACTGTGTATGTACTTGTATGTGAATTATAACTTGTATGTGAATTATAACTATATATGATTTTAGAATAGGAACCGCTGCTGATACATATTATTAGCAGTGGTGCTAGAACCGGTAGTGATAATAGATATCAGCAGCGGCACATCTGCAGCGGTTCAGAAATCGCATCTGATGGCAGTTATGAACCGCTGCATATGACCTTCTCTATAGTAGTGTCTGTGAAGTGATTTTCTTTCCTGATTCTAAAAGATTATCCTAGACAATAAAAGAGATTCACTTTCAGCCATATAATCACTTCTCATTAGATAATCACCTCTAGAGAAGCTCTACCAAATGGGTCCCTAGTTTTGCAATGAAATCATGCTTTCATAAAACTAGGCCTTACAGCATGTCGGTGCATGGTATCCTGCCGGATGATGAACATCAATCGATGAAGTGAGTCAGTATTGTCGGGGATCTACACCCACAGTGCCCAACCTAGGGGAAAAGACATCATGTATGGCACATCTACGAGCCCACCAGCAGGCCAGGACATCTACGAGAACCTTCTGGAGACGGGTATATGGGCACGGGACGCTCACTCAATCCTGGGCAATGGGTCTCCATCTCCACGAACCAAACTACGCAATGGGCGGTGATCTTATCCACAAGCTCATCAAAGTGGTCCAGGGAATTCAAGTGCTAGAGCCACCGACCTACTGCAAAAACCATCATGAAAGGCTACACCATTATGAGCAGGTGTCCTGGTCAAGGATAATCTTTGTAAGAAATGACCATCCTGGCATGTGGCCTTCAAAGCAACGGATAAGGTCGGTCACTACAGATAAGCAAGCCCATCTCAAAGCACTATGGCAGGCCACCATGCAACGACAGGATCCATTCGGGTTCCAAGAGGAACTCGGGGACCAGTTCAAACAACTCAACCCTTTGTACTATAGTCCCATGACTATAAGGGAATAGACGACTATCCCTTTCCCTCGACAGGCTACAAAAGGTGGCCCAGGCCACCATTTAAGGGGGGTGATGAACAATCCATTCATAACACTCTCAAGCTTGTAACCACCCCTCGAAAATTCAATCCTTGAGCTTCTAATTTTAAATAATGTGGCATAATCGCCCTTAACAAGGATAATTAGTCTAACAAGGATCATTACGGGCGTCATTACAGAAGTAACAACATAGATAATACATCACATACATAGCTAGCCTGAATAAAAGTGTTATTACAATAGATTCTTTGCTTACAATAGAGTACTTAGATAATGAAGTGTTCAAAGTTTAAAAGCTTAAGTGCACTAAACATCTCGTGTAGATACATGGGCCACACATCGAGCCCTCTGATGCACGTCCTTGGCTAGGTCTTCAAGGCTCCGGCTCCCAGGTGACATCCCAGTCCTCTAGTGGAGTGTTGAGCCACACGAAGTTGCCACAGTAGTCACAAAACTCAGGCATCTCCTCTGCACACAAATAGTATACATGTAAAGTCCGAGCAACTAAAGGTCAGCAAGACTTACCCATCAAAGTGGCTAGCTACAACTCACTCCTAGTATGCAAGACATAAGGGATGACTCTATCACTATGCACAAACCCGTGGTAATTGTGGCTCCTTACTTTCATATTTTAGCTCTATTCAAATCATATTAACCAAAGCTGCAACCTGAACTAGTCAAGCAAGAGTTTGCAAACAATCGTTTTAGTGAATCAAACCCAAACCATCCATCCATTAATTCATCCACTTACTACATGCTGACGGCCACAATGTCACATCTTGAAATTCCTATTTTGAAATGTGAACCACTTTCCTCAATAAATTTAAATTTTCAAAGGATTTCATTTGAGTTAAGTTAAAATGATTTTATTTTATATTTAAATGAGTCCAAAGAATCAAAATATTTAAATGATGTTCAAAGTTTCTTTTAAATGATTCATTCATTTGACTTGTGGAAATTTTCAAACAAAAGTATTGTCTGTTAAATGATTCATTCATTTAAATTTAAATTTAAATTTTCTTTTAAATGATTCATTCATTGGAAGGAATTTTTTCTTCTCATCATCCTTCATTCAAAAAGGATTTTCAAAAGTTTATAAAATCCCTCCCTAATTGGATTTAAATACCAACACCCATTCATTTCCCTTCTCTCTATTGTCATCCAGGTATTTCTATACCAAGAATGGCACTTGAGATCAGAAGCTATCTTAGTATCAATCTCCCTCTCTTTTTCTTTGGTCTACTCCATCTACCCAAGTGCTACTCCTCACGTGTCAAGGTCACA
>VSTD030000707.1:0-14871 GCA_008808055.3 Sporobolus alterniflorus
AAGTGTAGGAAATAATGACATGCAAGCTTATAACAAGAAAGGCTTAACCAAATGGATTATTTGCAGAGAAAGCAGCTAGACCTAGACAATATCTAAGCATGACCATGCACCTAGATTACCCACGGTAATCAAGGGCCTGAAGCTCACAGGAGTCAGACCTGTAGCCAAAACTGACCAACGCTCACATGCATCCCACCTGTAAGCAAACCTTGCACACAAGCTTCACACCTGTTGCATACCATAAACCAGACCGACTAGACTCAAACTCGGCAGATCCAACCCAATCAAACCTAACTAATCGTGTGAAATGTCCATGCCGCTAGTGACCCTGAGCACGGCTATCATGACAGTTTACACTCTGCTGAGGTTGCACAACTTTACCCATAGGTTGGTGATTTTATCACTAGCTAAGTAACTAGAAGTCTCCATTCTACCCAATGTATATTTCCTTTGGTGCAGGGACAGGAGATCACCACATAGTCTTTCACAGTATTTATCTGCCCACAAAATATTCACACTAAGGTTTCACCGCTGCGCAAGTCACATCCTACAGAGGCCCCGTCTTGTGCCAAGGTTAGGAGATAAAGCCACCCCATTGCCTAAGTTTAGGAAGTCGCATCTTGTCCTTTTGCCCCGAATATCTGCAAAATTAGGAAAGCAACATGTTACTTAACTAAGCCTACCCATATCAGCCCTGTGCTTTGTGCTGTTCACATGGTTACACGTTATATGAACAGGTCATTTGGATCACTAGCAGACACTGCCCCAATCTAAAAAAGTACATAACAAGTACTCGTGCATTCCCACACCATCATCAAACATCCTCCTGCTAGGATCCCCTAGACTCACAAACTCTACAAAAATATTAACCAATTCCCATGGTTAACCCCCAGACTTGGCAAGCTAAGCATGGCATAAAAGATTATTAGTATTCTACTCAATCCCTAGTAACAAGGATAATATATGGAAAGATATGACAATAGGGTTCCCAACAAAACTACTAACTACCAGCATGCAATCTTATAGATAGATACAAGAAAATAGGTACAACATGCGTCAAGGACACTTGCCTTTGAATCCCGCTTGATGCTGCTCAATATCCTCAAAGTCGACATCTTGAAAATTCTCCGCCAACTCGTTCTCTACGCAACGATCGATAAACCGGAAACAAGCAATACACACAAAATAAATAATAAATAATAACAAATAGAGAAATTTCAACAATATGGTGCAATGGCTAGATAGGTTTTGCCTCTATGAGTCTTTTGGTGCAAAAATTACTTAAAACAGAATTACGGTTAAAAAGTTATGGAGTTTTGAAGTTTTAGGGGCTAAAACTTAAAATTTCAGAACTAGAAATGATTTTCTTTTAAACCAGGGACTGAATCATAAATATAGAAAAGCTTAGGGGCTTCTACGCAAAACCACGGGGATTATAGGATTTTGAATTATTTCTGAAAGGAAAAAGCCGTGGACCGTGTCCATAGGCTCGTGGACCGACGACGCTCTCGGTCCACCATGGTCCACAGACAGAGGATCGGCCAGAGCTCACCGGAGTGCGGACTCACCAGTGCTACGGGGCTCGGATCCTTGCCGCAACTTCACGGGGAGGGAGAGGAGGACGAAGGGGTCCTCACCCCGGGTGGCATTGGACGGCGAGGTGACTGAGCTGGGCCGGCGGTGGTGATGGATGGCGGCGGCGTAAAGAAGAAATGAGGACAACGGGAATGGGTTGTGGAGGTGGCGGCCAGGGTTGGGGTCCCTTTTATAGGGTCGGGGAGGGTGAGGCGAGGCGGCACCAGGGAGGCAGGTGGTCGGCAATGGTGGGGAATCAATTCTTGGTCGTTTCAAGCAGTAAAAGGGGAGGGGAATCAATGGGGCGCTGAGCTAGTGTGGGAGAGTGAAGGCGGCCGGGTGGCGCTTTGGTTTGGCTCCATCCGAGTGCGGGAGGCCGGCCATCGGTGGCACGTGATGCGGCGGCGTGGTCGGATGGGCGGCGGCGGCTTGGACGTCCTAAGGAAGGAGAAAGGCTCTGGGTGGGCCGATGCTGGGCCGCAAAGGCCGGGTGGGCCAGAGCGCTCTGGTGGGCTGAAACGAGTAGATGGGCCATAATTGGGGATAAAGATGATGGGCTGCAGAAATGGTTTTTGAATTTAATCAAAGCTTTCGAGTTTGAAAATCAAGGATTTAAATACTTTCAAATTAGATTTGAACTGGGGCTATACTAATACAAATTTAAATAAACTTTTTGAAGACTTTTGAAATCTAGAATTTTTGGAAATTGATTTGAATAATTCAAATTTGAATCAATACTTTAAACGGAAGACTTTTAAATTGGTGAAGAAAAAGATTTCAAAGAGAAATTTAAATATTTTCAAAAATCAAAATTGACATAGGGCTCAGAAATAAAAATATGTATACTATGAAATGCAATCCTATCAAATTATTATTTAGGTGAAATGTATTAACTTGGCAAGTTTTATTATTTTTTGCAAAAATTAGGGTGTTACATTAATTCAATATGGGTTTCCTGCCTGCCCATAGTTCGTACGGTGTTTTAGGCACCGACTTACTTGATACTCGATTAAGAATATGAACAACGGTTTTTACGGCCTCCACCCACAAACTAATCGGTAATATGGAGTAGCTTAGCATACTTCTCACCATATCCATCAGGGTACGGTTGCATCTTTCAGTGACTCCATTCTACTAAGGATCGTCCGACATCGAGTACTGGGCGACATGCTATTTTCCTATAAGAACCTCACAAAAGGTCTTGTAACTTGGCCATACGGCGTATGGCGACTGTAGTACTCTCCTCTACAGTCGGATCTCACTACTTCTATTTTAATGTTGTGCTGATTTTCTACTCCATTCTTAAATATCTTGAATTTATCCAATGCTTCCGATCGTTCTTTAATTAGATAAATATAGCTATAGTGCGAAAAATCATCTGTGAATATTATGAACGAATCAAAACTATCCACAGACTTTACAGGGAACAAACCACAAATGTATGTATGTATAATTTCTAAAATCTCTGCACTTCGTTTGGCTTCACCTTTCTTAACTTGCTTAGTGTATTTTCCTTTAATACAATCAATGCAATAATCTGAATTAGAAAAATCTAAGGGATAGAGGATGTCATCCTTGATCAACCTCTCAATCCTCCCGCTCAAAATGTGGCCTAAATGATAGTGCCACAATTTCGCCTGGACACACATAGCTATGAACTTGTCTAGTCTCTACTTGTCATTCATGGAGTTGTAGTTCACCTCAAAGGTTTTAAATTCCTTCAGGAGTGAGTTAAAGATCAGATAAATCAAGAAATCATCATTGATAACCAAATCAAGGGGTTTCACTGATGAAGGGCTGCTCTCACCAATAAGAGACAAAGTAACCTAGGTACGATTATCTCTCTACGCTGATGTTGTTGTTTTGTTTGTGAACCCTACCAGGGAGGATGTTGACACCATCATGGATATAATGAAGCACTTTGGGAAGGCCACTGGGTTATGCATGAACATGGCAAAGAGCACTGTCCTCCCAATCAGGTGCAGCCAAATCAACATTAATGAAGTGTTGCTCAATTTCACTAGTGAAAGGTCATCCTTCCCTTTCACTTACCTGGGGTTACCTGTCACCATAGGGCAACTAAAGCTAGTGCACTTACAACCATGCATGGACTGGGCAATAGGGAAACTGGTCGGGTTGCAAGGGAAGCTTCTGAACCAAGGAGGATGCAGAGAGCTTGTCAAATCAGTTCTCAGATTCTTGCCCACATACCTGCTCACTGTCCTCAAGTTGCCCAAAAAATTCTACAAGGATCTTGACAAATTAAGGAGGAGGTTGCTATGGGCTAGTGACCAACAAATCCATGGTGGTAAATGCAAAGTCAATTGAGGTTGAGTCTGTTGACCACTCAACTATGGTGGACTAGGATTAACTGACTTGGAATGTTTTCCTCGGGCCCTGCAACTATGTTGGATTTGGTACAAATGGAAAGAGCCGGAGAAACTGTGGTGCAGCTTAGACATGTCTGTAGACAGCACCGATGAAGCTTTGTTTGCAAAAGCTACACTAGTTCATGTCCACAATGGCAGAATAGCCTTGCTCTGGACATCAAGCTGGATGTGGGTCTGTCTTACCGGCTGCTATGTTCCCTCGGCTATACATGCACAACAAGAACAAAAGGAGGACAGTTTGGGACGCTCTATGCAATGACAATTGGATCAGGGACATCATCCATGATATAGCGGTGCCAGAGATTGCCGAGTATATGCTACTGTGGGAGCTGGTCACTGAGGCGGGGTTTGACAACTAAGATCAGCAAGAAGATGAAATCCTTTAGACAAGGACACCACATGGCTCATACAATGCAAAATTGGCATATGAGATGCAGCTTGATGGCAGCGTTGGTAAAACATTTCCATTTGTTGGAGAGAGGTGTGCCACAGAATATTGGATGATAGTATTGCATAGCTTTGGTACATATTTATAGAAGTGCCCATGTGCAACCCTAGGGAGGGGCTGCACAGGGGCAGTCAGACCAACTGAGGCATTGGCAGCCAGGGAAACCCTAACCCTGGGTGGCCTATCCGGGAGGAACCCCTAATGGGCCAGGCCAAGCCGCACGTAGGAGGTAGTCTCGGACCCATGTACCTAAGATACAACACATTTGCTCACACCATTGAATGTATGTAAAGGCCACGAGGAACTCCTAATGGGCTGGGCCAAGCCTCACGTAAGGAGGTGGTCCTAGACTTATATACCTATGATACAACACATTTGCTAGCACCCCCCACCCACAGTGGAAACTCTAGGCATGACGAATATTGAGACTGGACCAAAATTCCAAAAATACTGAAGTAGGCAGACCCTTCATGAAGATGTCTGTGAACTGGGAGGTCATCGGCACATGGAGGATGTTGACATCACCGATGGCACCCTAGTCCACCAGATGTGCCTTCCTCTAATTCTCTGCCAATCACAAAGGCTACCAGTGTCTCGATCTCTCCACCAATAACATCATTGTCTCCTAACTTGTTGTTTTTATGAGACAGATTTTCCCTTCGCTATCTTGCCCCGTTTAACTAACCATTTAGACATCTTTCTACAGGATAACTCTTGGAGTGTGGCTCCCATGCCCGCACTACTATCGGTGCCCCCCCCAGGGTTCCTGTTCTGACACAGTGCTGGCGATCTGACCGTGGTCCTGCCACCATTGGGACCCACCACCCCTAGCGATTCGACCGCAACCCCGACCGGTCTAACTGTGCCTCCACCGCCACCAGGCCATACCATCACTGGTGGTTTGACTGCCGCACCAAGTGGTCCGACCGTGCCTCCACAGCCACCAGGCCGCGTCACTGCTAGCAATCCGACTACGGCCTCCGACGGTCAGACTACCCGTGGACCAGTGGCTAGCGGTCCGACTACCACCCCAGGCGGTCCGACCACTTCGCTACTTCTTCATCGTGTACTTCATCGTCCTCCACCATGCCCCACGCTGCACGCGCAGCCTAGGGAGGGTGGGGCGGTAGACCCCTAGGGTTTGGGAGTAGCGAAAGAAAAAAAAATAGGAACCTAACCTCTGATTACCATGTTGGAGAGAGGTGTACCACCGAATATTGGATGATAGTATTGCATAGTTTTGATACATATTTATAGGAATGCCCCTGCGCAACGCTAGGGAGGGGCTGCGCAGGGGCTGGCGGTCTGACCGCATGGTAGCATGGTCAGACCCCCCGGGGCGGTGGCGGCCAGGGAAACCCTAACCCTGGGCGGCCTGTCCGAGAGGAACCCCTAATGGGCCAGGCCAAGCCGCACGTAGAAAGTAGTCTCGGACCCATGTACCTAAGATACAACACATTTGCTAACACCATTGAATGTATGTAAAGTCTGGGCTCCTTCGAAATGCACATAGGAGGAATAGATTGCAGCAGTGGGGATGGCCAAACCAATATTTCTGCGCCTTCTGTTATAGGAACCTAGAAACGGTAGGTCATCTCTTCATGGAATGCCCAATCACGCGACAAGTTTGGTCAGTTTTTGGATGATGGGCTTCCCTGTCGAGTTTCACCGCATTGTGATGGGTGTCTCAAAGATCTGTCAATGATTGGTTCTATGCCCTGACCGGGAGGGTTTCATTAGTTAAATCAAAGGGCTCCATGTCCTTAAGAATCCTTGTCTGCGAAATGATTTGGTGTGAGAGGAATGCAATAATTTTCAATTCAAAGGAGAAGACCATCCCAAGGTTGATTACGGAGATTAGGGATGAGACGACTCTGTGGCACTTAGCCGGTGCCAAGAAATTTGGACCCATATTTGCCGCACATAGTAGTAATAGCCTTAGTTCTTGTTTTGTGTTGTCTTAGTTCCTCCTAAGACAGCCGTAAAGTCGACCTTATGGCGGGAACTTTTTTAAAAAGAGAATTTGTTGGAATTGTTTGAGGGAACAAACCTTTTCTTGACCTTACTATCAAGCTTTTTGGCACCTGCTTGATAGTTGTAGCAAATGAGAAACTAGTAAAAAACTTACAAAAAGCATGTGCTAGTTTAATCTCCTTTGACAGCTAAGCTAGCTAGGGGGACACTAGTACATTAGATACTAGTTAAATATGTGTTACTGTGGGATAATTTGTATGGATTGAATCTAAGCGGCTATATAAGGATATTAATACTTTATTGAAAATTAAAGAAAAAATGTTACTGACAACATGAAACATCGAGAGATGTTACATAAATAACTAGGATGAAACATGGAGTTTAGAATGCTATAATTTATAGATCCTATAAATTATTTTTATCAATCGTGCAAGCATATGACATTCATATTTAAAGGAAATTATGACTGAATATTTTCAATTTTCCTAGAGGTTTTTTCTGGGTCATCAAACATGCATATATTTTATTCTATATTTGTAGAGCAAATTAAGTTGGTTTAAAAATTCTTCAAATAATATGTAAGTGTGATCTAGTTTTGCTCATCTCGTCGGGTAGAATATAACGGTGAAAACAAAATTTAAAATGGATATCATATGAGTGAGATAAATTGTTTTTAAAGTTTTTTTTACCATGCACGATGATGTGGTAGCTGATGTTAGATGTGTATTGATGTGGCATATGTTAATTGATTGTTGATGTGTCATACTTATATGTGTAGACAATTATATTAATTGATCCTTAGTGAGTCATCTTTATATAGTTAGAGAGTATTTGACACACAATTAATGTCATGATGTCTGGCAATGGATCTTTTTGTTGAGCTCAACTAGTAATCAGCAAAGTTTTCAGTGAGAAAGCATTTGGTCATGCTTCACGGATTCTTACATTTATGTCTAAATTGTGAAAATATTTTCAATCATAGTGTTTGAATTTCTGATCAACTGCATTATAGGATATAATAAAAATTGGTTCCACCACCTACTATATAAAGTAAAGAGTGGACATGACCTGAGAATCATATGAACTGAATGGACTACATAATTTTTTGCCTCAGCATAGTTTAGAGTACGAGTGATGTGGTTATCTGAAGAAATGTAGATAGAAAAATGTAAGTGGTCACCCTTTGCAAATGAAATGTGATCATTGTCTTTAAGTTTAACAATCGATTTCAGTTTCATCATTAATTCGTTGGATTAAAAGTAAAGTTATGACCATAGTCTGAAAGAGTAAATTGCAGGATATGCAAATACATGGAAGACTAATTGTTTAGTAGAATGATTGAATTATGAGAAGAATGAATGTAACAAGGATACTCTTAAGCGCAGCATGACCTAGATGTTGAGGTATTGATCAACAGCTCTTCACGCAGTCACACAATCGATGTGGTGCACATTGTTCGAACATGTCTTCAGGCTGCTTCGCATTCTCTAATTCTCACCACAGGTAGGTACAAACTTAATTAAATCAAACAACGGATAACAGGATCGATTTTGTCTGGTCTCCAGCGCAAATGTCAACGGTGGATTTTATGTAACGACAACCAACGAGGCCTTTAAAACATGATCTATTAACAGGCCGGAAACTGCAGGACAGGCTGCAGGGTCAGCTATCCTTCACATCCGTGGGTTCCGTGCCCATAGGGCTGGGATGGATGTGGGAGACTATCAATTTCGTTATTAAAATTAATCGAACATTCTATCCAACTCATATTAATTACAATACTAATAAGGACTGGCCCTCAGTTCGTTACTACAAATCTTAGATAATGTATCCGGAAACGTATCCTGTATATATGTATATATGGTCTCACTGTGTATATATCATGCACATGAACTAACAAAATTAAAAAAAATCTAAAAAAATCACACATATTCTTTCCATTATAATCCATCTGTGTATAAAATTTTAAGGTTAAATTTATTATAGTTTATCTGTAACAAAAGAGAGAAATTTCTGACTATAAATCTGTCAGAAATTTTATCTTTTTTACTGCCTCTTTGTTATTAGGAATTTGATATTAAAATTTTATGCATAAATAGAGTAGGATGAAAAGAACATGTGTAATTTTTTTAGATTTTTTATAAACTTTATTAGTTCATGTGCACGATGAACACATATGCACATGATAAGTTCCAAAAAAATCTAAGCATGCATGTGAATACACAAGGCTAACTGAGTTCTGTGGACATTAATTCCATGAATATTATATTCCTACTGGTGCATCTGTCAGCTCGTGAAAAGCCGAAGGAGGCAAAGGAGAATATTTCTTGGCACGATAAATCTGGCATAATGGACACAGGAAAGAGAGGAGAGCCATTTTCCATTAAAATGGCTGGAAGAAGACCGGGTGGACGGAGAGTCATGCACCCAACCAGAGTTTTAAAAACCCATCGGGCCTCGAAAACCGGTGTGAACTGCTTATGGATCAAAAATTAGAAAAAATTGACAAACTCAAAATCCAATTTTTTCAGAAATCCAATTTTTACAGATGAAAGCGGGATAACCAGTTGGTTGGACCGGTTTCCAGTCAGTTTTTTATTTAAAATTTAAATATTAAATGAAAAATGATATACATCTCAGTTTTTTCAGTTTTCGCTAGGTCTTTTTCGTGCTTATTGCTTGCTTTTCTAGTTTTACTGTTTCAAAATTTTGAAGTTTTCTGAATAGTAACCGACCGGTTTTAGTTAAAGTGGAGTTTTCAATCCATGCACTCAACACCGTTTCTCTGGGTCGTGTTGGATTTCTCAAACCTGCTGGCTTATGCTTGCACAAAACCTGAGGGAACCACTAGTGAGTAAAGCAGTTGCTGCATTGCAACAGCTCATATCACTTCTGGCTTCGTACCAAGAGCAACAAAAAGGAAATTGAGAAACGTGTATGAGTTTTCAGAAGACCACATAATCGAAGGGTTTTACATGTTAGAACTTTGCGCTATCATGTCTATTCCTGGTGTCTCCTAAACCTAAAACTGTCAAGTCACAGGTGCATTTATAATATTTGTATGTGGATCAGTAGCATCAGTGGAGATCGTAGCTAAGGATTGGGAGGAACTAGGCAGATTATTGAACATATTGAGAAGGGGCGCATTATCACGATGATATTTGTTTCTGAGTAGTGACCAGAGAAGAGCGATGATATTGTTTGGAAATGTTTACCTATACATGTCACTAATCGTACCAAAAGGTCAGGGTTGTCAGACAGTAAACATAATATGGCAATAACGTGCATAGTAAACATGTGACTATTGTTGAGCAGGACTTTTCTCCGAGGCCCCCGTGTGCGACACGGGTGGCGTGTCAAACCCTAGCGCCGCCACTCGTCTTCCCATCCTCTTCACCTCGCCGCCGCCTGAGCAAGCCATCAGAAAACAAAGCGGCGAGCAAGGACGGTGGCAGCGGGGCCTCTTCCTAGATTTCTTTGCGCTGCACAGGGCGCGGCGCTGTGTCAGCAGGCTCTGGGGGCGTGGCTCGATGGGTGCAGCGTCGTGACGTGGGATGGTCGCCGTGATGGCGCACGCAGGAAGCGTGTGGGCGTTTGGCGAGCGGGGACCCGAGGCGTGAAGGCGGCGGCGCGGGGAACCCGGGTCGACGGCAGCCGTGAAGTGCTGCGCTGCTCGAGGCTTAGCCGCGAAGTGCCGGGCACGAGTGGCATCGATGACCGTTGCCTGAAGGGTGGCTCCGGAGCTTGGAGTCGGAAGCCCATGCGGTGATGGCTAGATCTGGAGGTGCCATGGTCGGATCTGGTGTCCTTGCTGTGGATGCTTACAGATCCAACCGGGGACGGACAGGAAGGCGGTGGAGAGTGGTGCTCACGGCCGAGAGGTTGTTGGCGTGATGGTGGTCTACGCTGTGGTAGTGAGGAAGGCATGGGAGACCGGATCCACACTCCGGGAGGCTGGATCCGCGGCCATCCTCGATCTCAGGTGTTGCTGCATCGTTCGACCGGCGGCCATGGTGGTCCACAGTGTGGCGTCGTTGGTGTGCATGTCGGCGAGGGTGTGGTGTTTTCTTAGGACCAGCGGTGGTGCTGCAGTGATGCAGCAATGGTGTGGTGGTTGTTGAGATGAAATGTGTGCTAGTCGGTGAGGAGGTGGTGGTTGCCGGTGCTGTACTGCTACAGTGCAGGTCACTGCAAGGTGTTGTGACACATTGTGACCATGGTGGAGCAAGGCGGGTTGCACCCACAGAGTAACTAGGAGCCTGTGGTGGTGGCGATGAAGATGGTGGAGGTGCTGGTGTAGTAGGTTGTGACATATTGTGGAGGTGTTTGAGGAAGGAGATGAGTTGTGGTTCTTGTGCCGATCGACGGTGATGTGGTGCACGTTGAGGATGGTGAGTTCTACGGTGGCGGGGTGATGTTGTTGTCTACGAGGTGTTGTCATTGCCATCATGATGACATGGTGTTACCGGTGTGATGTGTATGACTGGCTGTATGGGGCTCCCAGGTCACCTCAGAAATTTTGGGGGCCCGTGCAAAATAAGAAATGGGGCCCTGCAAATGCTTCTTCAACCTTGAGCATCAGTCCATCACCATTCTATTCTCTCTATTACACCATTGATGTTGCACCGTGCTAAGAGACAGAGAGGAAATTTGGGGCCCTGTGCAGTCGCCCACGTTGCCCCTGCCGCTCGACGGCCCTGGGGGCTCCGGGTGAAAGCCTGCTCGGTGTTTTTGCTGGTGCTGGGAATGGCGACAACTTTTTGTGTCGTATCCTTCTTGGAGGCATTGTCGAGGTGGCCCTGTATCATCCAGTTATGCTATAGGTGTCTCCGAGTGTAAACTCAAGCTCCAGCTTGCTGGAGCGGGCAACGACGATGTTCATGATGTCGTTACCTTGTTGGAGGCGTTGCTTTGGGGTCTCCTCACCATGTTGGCTATCCACCTATGTTTTCATGGCTGGCAACGGTGACTTCTTAGCAGTGGTGGTCCATGTGTTCAAATCAAGTTGTTGTTGTTCTCTTGGTGGTGCTGGAGCTTCTATTGCTAGTAGGGATGGTAGCTCTTGGTGGTGTGTTGTGGCTGTTTCCCAGACACACATAAATTGTTGATATGATAGATAGGAAAGACTAGTTGGTAGTTAGGATTGTCGGTTTGGTCTCGTTTCCCTTAATATGAGGCACCTTCTTCTTATATTAATATACACTAGAACTTTTTCTAAAGTTTCCGAGCTTTCAAAAAAAACTATTGTTGAGCAGATAGATGGTATATAAATATACGTCACTGGTGGCTGATCCAATTTTAGATCCCTCATAAATAACACTCCTCAATCAGTGAAGCACATGCTCCCTCCCAATATCTTCCCTGCTCCCCATCCGCACGTCACACGGCACACAGCATCATCATGCATGGATGCTAATTCTCAAACAGGATCTATGACAATGACCCTACAAAGTTGAAGGAGCTACCCCTGCTGCTGCTCCAGCCTCCAGGGAGAAGGAGACACAACGACTGACTGGAAAGAGTTGCAGAAGTTCCTCCTTCGTCCAAAGATGATTACAACAAGATAACAATGGCGATAAGTACAACGATGTTGGCAACAACATCAATGAGCACAATGATGCATGGCTTATAGACGTTGCATGCTTTTATGTAGTTATACTGGCACTACTATGAACAGACATTGTAGCCACGCGGCGCTATTTTACTATAGCAATGGACCTATGTTGACTCGTCGATACAATGACCCTGTGTCATAGTAGCGACAGGCATCCTCGACGTCAGCGGCCCGTGAAGTCAGTAGCGACAGGCAATACTAACGTCACTATGTCCATCGCTACTGTGTCTTATATACAAGAATATGGACACAATACCCCCTTCGTCTTCTGCAGGCAGCGCATAGTGAGTCGCGATTGTGTGTTTGTATAGTAGCAAAAAATTGAAAAAAGAGGGCAAGATTTTGATTTCATTTTTTAAGGTTTGACTCTAGAAGGTAACTTCATGCTATTGTTTAAGTATTTTTTTGTTTAGATATGTATTTGAATCTATATTTAAGGTTAAAGTTTCTAACATTTCATAATCATTTTTTTGCATAAACTCTATGTTTTATGTAGGTTTAGTTGCCTTATTTGTATGGATGTTATAGCCCATCATATATTCTTCAATTTGTATGATTTATTTCTTTTTGTTTAGATTATTTGTATGGAGTATTTAGTGAATTTATTAGTTCTAGATCTAAGATTTATAAATAGTTTAGAGAAAATATATAGAAATATGTCATATTTTCTCTAAACTATGTGGTACATCATATTTAAATTTAGAAAATGTTTCAATGATAAAACACTAGAAATGTTTAAATATATGGTACATCATTTTTTAATCTTATGGAAAATATTTAAACTTAAGAAATATTCCATATATATTCAAAATGGTTAAATCATTAAAAATGTTGTGAAACACTTGAAATTAGGAAATATTTGAATTGTGAAGCACATGAAATGGTTACATCGTATTTAAATTTAGAAAATATGTACAACACTTCAAATCATTAATAATATATATATTCCAAATGGTTAAATCATTAAAACTGTTGTGAAACACTTGAAATTAGAAAATATTTGAAACACCAGGTTTTGCTTAAACTCTATGTTTTGCTTAGGTTTAGTTGCCTTATCATAGAACTAATACACTTATTTTTTCACATTTATATGAGGATGGAGGACCGATCATGGATGTAATGGTCGAGTGATGTGCTGGCTCACTTCAAAGGAGTATGTGCATTTTTGTACACAATCGTGCAACATGCTTCACGTCAGAAAGAAGAGACAATATATTGTCCTTGTAAAGTATACAAGAACGATGTGATTTTTCAAAGATCGTGGGGTTATTCACGAACACCTGGTTCGAGTGGTTTCATGGATAATTATTTATCTGGAGTAAGCATGGTGAGACACAACCGAGGATAGAAAGCATCATAGATGAGAGGGTAGAAGAGAACATGAATATTCAAGATGACGCGTATAGTCATCGTGATGATGGATGTGAGGATGATATAGACCAGGATGATACAGGTCATCATGATGAAGGTTTTGATGTGGAGGAGCTGATGCACAATGTTGCGCCCGATGTGTTGCTACGAAGAAGAAAGAAGGGTTTTGATAATTTTGAGATGCTTGATAAAGCGCCGAGAGACCTTCTTTATGAGGAGTGTAAAGGGTGTGATAAGGAGCACATGATGTTGTAGATGACGCATGAGCTACTGAAATTGAAGGTTAGCAATAGATGGTCCGACACTAGTTTCTCGGCTCTCTTAGAATTACTAACTAAGTTACTATGAAAGTCAAATGGTTTGCCTAGTAGCACCAACCAAGCAAAGAAGATTATTTGTCTGTTGACTTTGGGTATAGAAAAAATCCATGCTTGCCTGAACCATTGCATCTTATACCAGAAAGAAAATGAATTCAAATATAGGTGTCCAATGTGCAATGCTAGTCAATACAAATGAAACGATAACACTGGGGAGGTTGATGACGACTCCAACAAAAAGAATAATAAAATGCAAGGACAAAAGAGGAAGAATGTCACTCCTGATCAGGAAATTAAAGGGTCTAAAGAGAGAAAAGTCCCCACTCTTGTGATGTGGTACCTACCTGTGATTGACCACTTGAAGCGTATGTTCTCCAACCCAAGGAATGCTGAACTCTTACTTTGGCATGTGAATCACAAGACAGATGGAAAGATTCGACACCCTGTGGATGGTTGGTAGTGGAAACATTTTGATCTTGCCCATCGAGAGGATGAAATGAATCCATTTGGAGAGATGAGGAACCCACATAGTACGTGGCCAGATATTATATGCATATTCAATCTCCCCCCATGGTTGTGCCACAAACAAAATTATATTTTATTAACAACCCTCATAACTGATCCTAAACAAGTTGGCATTGACATAGATGTTTTTTTAGAAACATTAATGGAGGACATGAGAAACTTTGGGAATATGGGGTCACTATATGGGATGACTACAACAAACAAAACTTTAATCTAAATGCCATTATATTCTACATGATCAATGACAATTCCGCACGCTTGTCCCTAACAGGGTAGGTCAAAGGAAAGACAACATGTGTCATTTGTGTGGCTTCGACGGAATTAAATTAAATTCCATCTTCTAGTAAGCTTGTATACATGTGGCACCATAGATTCTTACCACATATACACAATTATCATCAATGGAAAACACAGTTTGATGGTACAATCCAAAATGAATAGGCACCAAAGCATCAAGATGACAAATTTGTGTTTGAAATGATTAAGAACATAAAGGTAGTTTTCAGAAGCTTGTGATGGGAAAAAGAGGAAGAAAATGAAAAGTATCCAAAGGACTCTCCATTTAAGAAAGTCAATTTTGTTCAGATACTTACCCTATTGGAATGAGTTCGAGAGTGGTCATGTCATCGATACCATGCACGTTGAGAATAGTGTCTT
>VSTD030000708.1:0-14870 GCA_008808055.3 Sporobolus alterniflorus
CACCCTTTGCTGGGTAGCTAGACCACAACCCTTGGACAATCTCGTATTCACGGTGATGTCCAAGGGTACGCCTTCATCATTGACCTTACTAACACTCATTACGTCTGTCAGTCACGTCTTCTGTGACCTTGGCTATCATTGATAAGAGTTAGTTCTTGACTATGTTCGAGCTGGGTCTTCCTCTTCATGAGTGTGCTGACCCTGCTGCTGCTGAGTCTGCAGCTGAGCCTCTTCACTCTGTTGCTGCTAAGCCTCTTCAGTCCATTGCTGACTCTGCTACTGTTGGTGCTGTTTTGAATGAGACATCTTGATTATATAACCTAATCATATAATCGAAGACATGCATTCGCAAACAAAGACAATCATAACATAAGCATAACCTAATCATAACATAAGCATATAATCTAATGAGTCATTAAAATCTCTAAAATCCACTCAAATTCACTAAAGTTTAGGTATTAGTATAATACTTTACTAAAACATCACTAAATTTGACTAATTTGGTTTAAATTCCTATAAACAATAACAAATTTCATTTACATTTCTACAAACAGTCACATATTCCGAAAGCGAGACGTGCTCCAAATGGATGCGCCTCCTTTCATCTTGCCTTGTCCAGCACGGTATAGAAGTTTAGTCCCACCTCGCCTACTAGAACTCATAATACTCAACTTTTAAACCCACGACTGTCGGTTCGGTTACAATGTCTCTAACAATTTGTACTCCGTATGAGCTTCCTACCTCGTGCATCATGTTCCCATTGCATTGCACCCACTTGCTTGCATGGGGTTAGGGAGCTCATGTGGATTACATATTGTTAAACATTGTTTTGTACTTTTTATTAAAAGCGAGAATATACTGTTAAATATATTTTTTATGAAGTTAAGTAAAAGGGAGACATACGCCTATGGCACGCGTATCCCTTTTCACATATGAGAGATGCGCCTAGTTTGCTCGTGCGTCTCCTTTCCACCCACATACACACGGTTTAGATGTTTAGTCCCACCTCGCATACTAAAATTCATGGTCACCAGCTTTTAAACATACAACAGTCAGTAGTCCTAGAAGATTTAAAGCAATGTATTCTACAAACAATGCTTTTTGGGTTGCATGCTGCACATGTCCAAATGGGCACGAGCATCGTTCAGTTCGGGAGGCGGTCCGGTGTAGAATTTCCTGTGGAAAGTCTTTTTTATGTAGTTACGTAAAAGGGAGACACGTGTCTATATCGCGCGTCTCCCTTTTCCCACATGAGAGGCACACCTAGTTAGTGCGTGCATCTCCCTTCTACTTGCGCTACATGGTTTAGAAGTTTAGTCTCACCTCGCCTACTAGAAGAAATGATCACCAGCTTTTAAACCCACGACAGTCTAAGTAATTCAAAGATGTCAGACAGCTTGTGCTCTATGTGGTGCTTCTTACGTCGGGCTCACACTGTGCTCGTTGGGACAAATATGATGACTTCAGTATGCCATTGAATCTCTTGTATGCATACATCTGGTGAAGGAACATAGGGCCAAGTAGCTTTATCTCCTTAATAAGATGAGTTGTGAAATGGACGCTGATGTTGAAAAAGGCAGGTGGAAAATACATCTATAGGAAGCATAAAGTTTCATAGTGCCTTTTTCAATGACTCAGAGATCTTATTCAGTTAGTACTTTTTGATCAATTACAATGAAGAAAAAGCAAAAGTTGATGATAGCCTCCCAAACATTGATCGGTAGGATATTCCGAATTCCAGCGGCAATCATCTGCGTAAGCAATGCATGATAATTATGAGACTTCACACCGGGAGCTACTTTTAGATCTGGAAATGAAATAAGCTTGAGACGTTCGTCGGATAGCCAGATGGTACTTTCACATTTTTCAGGAACCCACAAAACTCCTCATGTTTTGAAAGGGTGATGCATGGTGTGGGTAGTTCCGTTTCTTTTATCAAGTCATCGAGGCACAACTCTTGCCTATTTCCTATTTTCTTTAGATCAGCTTGTGCATGTCCATGGTCCATAGTTTTCCTGTCTGTGCTAAGCAATGTCCCGAGTAGGCCATCACACACATTCTCAGGGACTGCGTTGGCTTGGGGTAACATATCGTTAAGGAGCATCAACAAGTCCTTGAAACTACAATCACTCCATCCATTGCTCGCCTTCAATTGAAAAAGTTTCACCATCGTAAATAGTCTCGTGTACTGAGCCATATAAACATGATATAATGGTTTCTTGGAGTGTTTGATCATCTTCTTGTACTTTGCAAGTTCACCATTATTGTACTGATTATCATCGCATGTCTCTCGGTATTGCATGCCATCTCCTCTATGTTATGCACTTGAGACTTGATGTCATCATTAGTAAACCCTAATATATCTACTTCATTCACATCATCGTGATCTTCTTTGACATCGATAGGGACCTTCCTCTCCACATATGAATCTCTCATTTCTACTTCATTAAGTCCTTCCTCCCCATGTTTATTCTAACATCGATAATACTCCATGAATCCATGCATGATCAAATGTGACCTCAACACATCATCTGCAAGATATTTCTTTTCATTTTTGCAATATTTGTAAGGATAACAAAGGTTCCCTCTAGCGTTGTCCAACATGTATTTCTTCATGAAGTCAATAAATGCATCTAACCCTTTGATATACTCATTGTAAAAGCGCGACCCATACATCCAACTTTGATTCGATGACATCTATGTATAAAATAACAAATTATGTGTTGGATGAGATACATCCAACAAGTTTATTCAATTTTTTACTACATGTGCTACAATATCTAAATCTAATCTACACAAAAAGAGCTACATTATCCAAGAAATTATGCTCCAATGATAGTCAAGATCATTGGAGCGTGGTATAAGGGGCAAAAACAACAGGAGTAGGGGGAGGAGGGGACTAACCCTTACAAGAATTTTGCTTCGTCACCAGAAGATTTTTAGAGAGCTGCTTCCGAAAAGGAAAAGAAATGGTAATAACAGGGGATGAACAGAGCAAGATCAGTCGTCGCCACTATTCTACCCTAGCTAGGATCGTGCTTTAAGGGGATACGAAATGGAGATGCGTCATTATAACGCTTGTCTCTCTATATATGGAATGGGAGACGCGTCCGCTTTTGTGAAAAAAAGGAGACGCGTCTGCTTTCATGATGGGAGACAGAATGGGAGATGCATCCGCTTTCATGATAAAAAGAGATGCGACCCTAGAAATGCGTGTCTCCTTTACTTGCATAATCAGAGATGCGCAATAGGAATGCAAGTTTCCCTTTTATCAAAGAAGTGGGCGTGTATCAGATATTAACTTAACTGAGACACGACGAAAAGCAGATTGTCTCCTTTTTACCCTCCATCGAGCCAGTTTTGCTCCTCGATGATGCATGTGCGTCTTGATTTTCTAGATCAGAGAAGATCACCTTGGTGTGCGTCTCCGATCCATATCTCCTATTTGAGTTTCTTACGTAGTGACATAATTTATGTTCCTCGGCCATAAATATGTCTTCCATCCATTGAGATGTGAGTTGATCGCGATGAGGTTCGGTGATGTGGTTTGAGCAAGGCTTGGAATGGTGGAGATGGTTAAGACCATCAGGGTATGTGGTTGTTCAAATCTACTTAGGAATGACTCTGAGCAGTAGACACCCTAGGACAATAAGTGCCGCCACATGTCCGGTATGGAACGACTTGCTAACTAATTAGGAATAGTATATGTTGTGTCTTGCTCGGATGAGTGGGGATTGACATGGTATTTTGCCCTGGCCCACATGGTGCAAGAGGGGCATTTGTTGGGGAAACTTTAGCACTGCAAGCGGGCCCTGTGTTGGTGAAGCTGTAGCAAAGTATGACAAACTCCTGTATTAGACCTTTGTAATGACATGTAGTGATTTGTGGGCCATATACCAAAGCAAGTGTAAAGAATGGCAAAAAGGAGGTTCTCTAGTGACTTAGCTAGTGATGAAATCACTACTCGTGGATACAGGACACTAACGTTTGCAAAGTGTACAACTATAATGATAGCTGAGCTTGCAGTTACATGTGGTCTAGGATCCTCTCTAGATTAGATGGTTGGGTTATGGTTTTTGGTGTAGCCTTTATGGAGCTGTCTGATCCTTTACGCACCTTTGTGGATGATACTTTATGATATAATTTAATTCAACTTAATTAGGGTAGTCTTAACCTGTAGCTTTAACTTAGTAAATTGGCGTTAACAACTTGTGAGTCAAGTGTAGATGCTATTTCGGCTTTCCGTCTTACTACAACTTTACCTTGTTATTATACCTTATATATCATTTATTCCTGCACTTGCTGGGTACCAACCATAAGTGTACTCAACCTTGCTATTTTCTCTTGCTACTTAAACTTGTTGCTCAGAAGACGAAGATGGAATGAAATTCTTCGACAATGAGTTCTAGGCTTGTGCTACCCTGGTTGCATGTTCATGTGGATTATGGAGCCTTCCGCTGTTATGCTTTCGGGAGAGTCATCTTAGTCTCTAAAGATATTATTTATGTAATAATTATACATTATTTGTGACATTTGGCAATTTTGTGAACACTTTTTGTCTGTACGTGTGGAATAAATATTCCTAGGTACACATGTGATGAGTACTCAATTTTGGTCTAAAATCCGGGTATGACAGAAGTGGTACCAGAGCCATGTCAACCATAGTAACGCTAGCCTAGTTAGAAGAGTCATTTCCTTATTCTTATTTTTATTCTAATCTCTCATCCTTGCTTCTGAATTGCAAATCTAATTTTTATTTTTATTTATTCTTGTTTCCTTCTCTTTTCTAGATGACGAGAAAGCTCATGGCTAGGAAGCACATTCGCGCGCCACCGCGTCAGGACGTCGAGCCCACAGAGTGCCATAGCGATGGTTAGTCCGCTGACTACTTCCTAAGGACTCTGCAGATGCTACTACTGTCACTGGCATATGGTGAGCCACCGCTTCAGAACTCCGATGTTTCTACGGGGAAACACCTATCTCTAGCACATATGGGTGGTCCTATATGAGAGGTCTATGACTGATCGTATCATCCGTATTTGCCAGGTGATCGAGGCTGTCACCCTGAGGTGGATGTTCGAGGGTGGAATTCGCGATGCTGCATGTGAAGCCTTGGCCACACTACACCATGAGGAAGATGACCAAATGGAGCATTCCCAGTACCAGCACTTCACGTGTTGAGCCTGTGAAGGAGTCAATGCTGAGGTGGTGCCTGTCGGAGGTCGCGACCATGTGGGATGCTTGCTAGATCAAGTGAAGCTAACCCATGCCTTGAACTATGATCTCAACGAAATCATGAAGGAAATCTATTAGTTGGGCAATCATGGAGAAGAAGCCAGCTGAAGGATCACCGAGCTGGAGGCCCTAATGGAGGATAAGGCCACTCTGGAGGCAATGGTTCAGTCCTGTGATGATCTGATCATGGAGGTAGCTGATGAGTTCGGACTTAACTGAATGGGTGAGGATGATGATGAGGACGACAATGAGGACAATAAGAATGACGAGGTTGACAATGACGGAGGAGATGCTATCACACCCCCTGTTGTCGTGCCACCTGCTGCCACCCCTGAGGAGATCGTCGAGGAAGAGGAAGACCCGGAGGAGATGGTTCTAGAACAGGAGGCCCGTGAGAAGTTGGAGATCATCGTGCCGGAAGAGGAGCCTGAGCCGCCGCAGCCCCGCCTCTTCACCACAATGATGAGGGACAATGAGGAGAGCTCATCGAGGATGTTTTGACTTGGATGACCTGGATGACCCAACTGAGGCTAACTACGACATGGATGAGTAGTTTCCTGAGGATGGAAGTCATGATCATGATTGACTCATTGAGTCTATGTCTTAAGATTAGGATTAAGAACAAATATTTAGTAATCATTTAGGTTATCGAGTTGTAATTCAGATATTCGTTTGTGAGGTTGGTGTGCTATTTGTTAGATATCCCTGATCTTCACATGGCAGACCATGATCCTTATTGAATCCAACTCTGTCACATGCGGCGTGTAAGATTGGATCTTCGTCTTGTGCTAGCAAACATGAGGTTGTGGCTTGGCCTGGTGATGATGTGGTCGATCGTGCTGGCGATGGCACTGTCGAGTCGGTGCTGGCCGTGGCATGATGTCACCGCCAAGTCATGCTGGTGATGACGCTGCTGAGTCCTATTCATGATGGTGCTGCTGTGTCACTGTTGGCCATGGTCCGTTAGTGTGCTATCGCTGACCGTTCAGTTGTTGATGCCGGTGCTCGTCAGGGTGCAATCGTCAACCACTAGCATGATTCGGTAGTGACATCGCACCATGTTTAACATCGCCTCGATAGCTGCATCGCCAACTTCGCCTTGGCAGCGTCGTTGGGATGTCATTGCTGACTGTCGGTCATCGAGATTTCACCGTCAACCATCAAAAAAGGTTCTCGTTACGAGATGTGTTGATCGTGGAGGCCATCAATCTTGATGTATGGATCTCCACACCGGTCCCATGGTGGGCGCCAACTGTCATGGTTTATGACAATGATTTAGAGTAGGGGTGGTCGTGAGATTTACAGAACGATGGTAACTCAGGAGATGCAGGGATTTTTAGACACGTTTAGGCCTTCCGGTGGATAATAACCCTACATCCTGTGTTCTTGTATTGCTCATGGCAATTGGTGTTGCGGTTTGTCATCGTCGAACTTGTCCTCACTTCTAGTTCCTCTCCTCTTTGGGTGCCTCTATCGCTCCTTTTATATCGAAGGGGGATGAGGTTATAAGGAAGGTAACTGAGTTGGTTACATTATGATCCCAATCAGGACTCTATCACAACTTACCTATTTTACATTTATTTTTATAGATATAATTATCTACTCCTTTGGGAGCACGCCATGGTCCTCTAAAATCTTTTGGATGGTGGACCGAGTCATAGCGGACCCCTCCTTAGGCCTTTCGAGTCTATGCGGGGTGGTACCCCGGGTACCAATCCCCGTCAGCACCCCGAGTGCTTGGCAAGTGAGTAGATGCTAGTTGATCTGGATCTTCCTTGTCTGTAACAAATTTGCCGGGTACTCAATTTATAGAAGCAAGTACTCTGGCATGAAATCGCATAGTGCTTTTTCACCGAGTTGATCGAATAGGGGCACCTATTAGGTGTAGCCCCTGACTCTCGAATTAAATCTTTCAGAAAATTTAACTTGGGAGTCTAGGGTTTAAAGTCTTCAAATGCGAGTCTTCAAAGCATAGATGCTTCACGGAGGTGCCAAGCAGCGTAATAGGTCGCTTGCATTGGCCCTACAACCAAACATAATGGTGAATAGTACCGGTATTAGCCGATAGCGAGTCTGCTTGCCGCTGAAGTCATATATTGTTGATGTTGATGATCAAGC
Organism: Sporobolus alterniflorus; assembly: GCA_008808055.3. Lineage (NCBI taxonomy): Eukaryota > Viridiplantae > Streptophyta > Magnoliopsida > Poales > Poaceae > Sporobolus > Sporobolus alterniflorus. The sequence continues at coordinate 7,354 of VSTD030000708.1, forward strand.
TGTTGTGTGATGTCGTTGTCGAGTCATGCTGGCGACGGTGCTGCCGAGGTGTCATGGCCGTGACACAATGTAGATATCGAGTCATGATGGTGACAATGCTGTCAAGTCATGCTGGTGACAGCGCTGCCAAGACGACTTGGTCACCGCACGTTGTAAATGCCGAGTCATACTAGCGATGACGCTGCCGAGGTGACTTGGTCGTGACACGATGTAAATACTGAGTCATGCTGGCGATGGTGCTGCTGAGGTGACTTGGCCACGACGTGATGTAGATGTCGAGTCATGCTAGCGACGGTGCTATCGAGTCATGCTGGCGATGATGCTGCTGAGTAAACTTGGCCACGACGTGATGTAGATACAGACTCATGCTAGTGACAATGTTGTCGAGTCATGCTGGCGATGGCACTGCCGAGGTGACTTGGCCACACCGCGATGTAGATGTCAAGTCATGCTGGCGATGGTGCTATCGAGTCATGCTGGCGATGACGCTATCAATGCAACTTGGCGGCGACGCAATGTAGATGCCGAGTCATGCTGGCAACGGCGCTGCCGAAGCAACTTGGCCACGATGTGATGTATATACCGAGTCATGCTGGCGACGGTGCTATCGAGTCTTGCTAGCGACAATGCTATCGAGTCATGCTGGCGACGGTGCTACTGAGGCGACATGGCCACGGTGCAATGTAGATTCTGAGTCATGCTGGCGATAGTGCAGCTGAGTCATGCTGGCAATGACATTGTCGAGACAACTTGGCCGCGACATGATGAAGATACCGAGTCATTTTGATGACAGTGCTGCTGAGTTATGCTGGCGACACCGCTCCCAAGGCAACTTGGCCATGGTGTGATGTAGATGCCGAGTAATGCTGGCGACGGTGATGTCGAGTCATGCTAGCGATGACGCTGTTGAGGTGACTTGGCCATGGCGTGATGTAGATGCCGAGTCATGCTAGTGATAATGATGCCGAGTCATGCTAGTGATGACACTGACAAGATGGCTTGCCCACGACGTGATGTAGATGCTGAGTAATGCTGGCAATGATTCTACCGAGGTGACTTAGCTGTCACACAATGTAGATACCGAGTCATGCTGGCAACAATGTTGTCGATTCATGCTAGCGATGGCGCTGCTGAAGCGACTTTGTCGTGACGACAATGCTATCGAGTCATGCTGGTGATGGCACTCCAGCTCAAGGTTGTATTGGCTGTGGTAAGGTTGCATAGCCCCCGTGCTCAGAGCATCGAGGTGTTGTCGCATCATGAAGAAGTTGGATATTCGAGTTGGCTTGTAGCCGGGTGATAGCAGGCAAAATATCATAGCCTAGGGACGTCTCCCTATGGCAAGAACCCGACTTTACTCAGTGTATCGAATAAGGGGTTTCATCATAAGCTAGCTAGGACATAGTGTCTACATAGCCCCTTGGACTCGGACATTCAAAGTCGTCGTGCGTATGAGTGGTAATCACTAGTCCGCTCAGGCATTCTAGATTTTTCACCGAGTAATTGCTAGCTTAGTGCTTAGGACTATTAGCGTCATGCACCGAGGTCATAGAGCATTCAATGTCATCGATGATCTGGATTGGGACCTTGCTCGGTTTGTTGAGCTAAGCATTTTTCTGAAGTGTGATCAGTTCTTAGTGCCATGATCGCGTGGCATAGAGCCTTGGCTCATGCAACAAGACATTCAAAGATCTTGATCCGCCTTAGTTGCATGGATACCGAGTCCCTCTGGATACTTGAGTTTCATTCAGATCACGCCAGGCTAAGTGCTCTTTAGTCGAACGGCTCATGTCCTGACTACTCATGCATGTGAAGCCGTGCAATACTGAGGTTTTAAATGCTAATCGAGTCATGCGTCCCTCCCAGTCTGCTTTTGACTAACTATTTGGGATGTAAGATGCTACAGTCATCTAGCTCGGCCATGCGAAGTCTTTCACAACTGAGGTGGTAAGACATGTGGCATGCTCATCGGTCGGAGGCGTGATACGCGATCGGAGTCCTGAGATAAGATCAGAGTCGTGATGTCAACCGCAGCCAGGAAGTGCGACCGGAGTCGGGGTATATGATCGGAGTCATATCTTCCAACTGGAGTCGGACATACAACTGGAGTCGCGTCTTTCGGCCAGAGTCGAGCATACGACCGAAGTCGTGCATACGACCGGAGTCATGATATACTTGCATTACAAACATGTATAATGGGTAATATAAGACATGAAAATTTATTCATTGCCCCAAATAACATAAAAGGGTTAGCCAATTTCCCCTTGTGAGCCATTCAAAGTATTATCCACTCAGCCGGACCAGACCATAGCTCCCAAGCGTAGGGTGTGTAGCCGTGGAGACATGACCCATATAGCATCGGACGTGGCATAGATCATTACTATACATGGTGTGATATACTAAGAATATATATCGTAAAAGTACTTAGCAAAATGTGAGCTTGTAACCCGACTCATGTGCATAAAAAATTATATTGCACATAAGTATTAATATATTTTTAAGAATTTGTCATGCAATTAAAATAGGAGTAGTATAATATGATACACATAACCCCCGACGTTATTATACTAGAATAGTATATTAACCAGTTGACAGTAAATCAAGATAGAAATATTAACTCGAAAGAGAATATAACTATGAAAATGACTTGGCTGGTTCGGAGAAGTGTCCCATAATATTGTGGTGATGACGTGCTCGCCAAGAGTCCAGGTCGGTGATGTAGGTAAAAGTGTACCCGAGTTGGGCTGTCGGTTGGAGTGGTACTCCTCCAGCCCCAGAGCCTGATCAGCAGTGAACAACAGAGTCGGATTGCTAGTCGGGGAAGTATGCTCCAAGCCCCCGAGTCATACTGATGACGGTGCTGCCGAGCCAATGTTGGCAGTGGCCTGAAGTCGCTGCTGAGTCATGCCGGCGTGGCACCATCGATGCGACTTGGCCGTGGCACGATGTCGCTGCCAGAGTCATGCTGACGATGTGTGTTACCATCGCCGAGTCATGATGGAGATGGCATTGCCATGACAACGTTGGTTGTGGCGTTGCCGACGACCATTCCACCTGGTGTGCTCTACATATAAATATTGGGTAAAGAGAAAATAATCAAGTATGAAGAAGGTAAAGATTTTCCCCCTTATTTGCACACGGCGGACAACGATCCTTATTAAATCAAACTCTGCCATGCGCGGTGTGCAAGATCGGATCTTCATCTTCTGCTAGCAAACATGAGGTCGTGGCTTGGCCTGGTGATGACACAGTCGATCGTGCTCACGATGGCGATGGCGCTGTCGAGTCGGTGTTGGCCGTGGTGTGATGTCACCATTGAGTCATGCTGGTCATGATGCTGCTGAGTCATGCTTGTGATGGTGCTGTCGAGTCAGTACTGGCCACGGCCCATCAGGGTGCTATCGTCAACCATCCAGGTGTCACCGCCGTCCGTCAGGGTGCCACTGGCGCTTGTTAGGGTGCAACTATCGACTGCCAGCATGACTTGATAGTGACATCATGCCATGTTTAACATCTTCTCAATAGCTGCATCGCCAACGTCGCCTCGACATCGTTGTCGGGATGTCGCTGCCGACTGCCGATCACCGAGATTTCACCGCCGATCACCAAAAAAGTTTGTCATTACCAGAGGTGTTGATCGTGGAGGCCATCGATCTCACTGTATGGATCTTCACACCGGCCCCATGGTGGATTTTTAGACATGTTCAGGCCTCCCATAGGATAATAACCCTACGTCCTGTGTTCTTGTATTGCTTATGGCAATTGGTGTTGCGGTTTGTCGTCATTGGACTTGTCCTGACTTCTAGTTCCTCTCCTCTTGGGGTGTCTCTACCCCTCCTTTTATATCAAAGGGGGACAATGTTAAAAGGAAGGTAACCGAGTTGGTTAGCAAATGATTCCAATCAATCCTGGGGAGGATGTCACGGTCCTCTAAAATCTTCTAGATGGTGGATCGAGTCATAGCGGACCCCTCATTAGGTCTTTCGAGTCCATGCGGGGTGGTACCCTGGGTATCAATCCTCATCAGATCTCATCCAACTAGACAAGTATTTTCTACCCTACAACACCAAGTGATTCAACACCTCAACAATTTCCAGCCTCCTGCTGCTGGAAATCAGAGTGTTGAATCACTTGCCCTTACCCATGGAGTCAACTCAGTTCCTGTTGCCGCCAAGCAGAACTGTGCCCAAGTAAGAGTTAACCATGTTACTGTGCAGGAAGCTCCAGATGTTATCCCTGGTATGTTTTTCGTCAATGCCACTTCTGCAGTTGTGCTATTTGATTCTGGAGCATCACATTCTTTCATATCTGTTGCATATGTTGAGAAACATAATCTGCCCATAGCCTTGCTTAAGTGTCAAATGATAGTTAGTTCTCCGGGATGAGATATCCCCGCAAGGCAACTATGCCCAAAGGTGAATATTAAAATAAGGGGGTAGACTTTGTCACCAACCTCATTGTTTTGGAATCAAAAGGCATTGATGTCATTCTTGGAATGGACTAGTTAAGTAAGCATAAGGTACTTATAGATTGTGCTAAGAAATCTATCAAGCTGACTACTCCGGATGGAAAATAATTAAAGTATGTCACAGAACCTGTGGTCACTGCTAAGGGAGTTGCCAACCATGTGAAGCTAAACCAAATGGATGCTAGTAAAGGACCCGTGATGCCAATGGTTAATGAATTTCCCAATGTCTTTCCCGAGGAATTGCTAGGTATGACACCTGACCGAGACATCGAGTTTGTGATTGATTTAATGTCTGGTACTGCGCCTACATATAAGAGAACTTATAGGATGGCTAGTCAGCAATTAGCCGAGTTGAAGGAGAACATTACAGAGTTGTTAGAGAGTGGTTATATTCGCCCTAGCTCATCCTCATAGGGAGCCCTTGTGTTTTTTGTCCCAAAGAAGGATGGTACTTAAAGGTTGTGCGTGGATTATCGTGCCCTGAATGAGGTTACCATCATGAACAAGTACCCGCTGCCCAAGATTGATGATCTGTTTGATCAACTCTAAGGTGCATGTGTGTTCTCTAAGATTGATCTTCGATTGGGATATCATTAGTTGAAGAGCCGAGAGTGTAATATATTGAAGACTGCTTTCATTTCAAGGTATGGTTTATATGAGTATACGGTGGTCTTTTGGATTGACTAATGCACTGGGCTACTTTATGTATTTGATGAACAAAGTTTTCAAGGAGTATCTGGACAAGTTTGTTGAGGTGTTCATCGATGATATATTGATCTGCATGGTTGTATGCCAATTTGAGTAACTGTGAGTTTTGGTTGAAGCAAGTTGCTTTCTTGGGTCACGTCGTATCGAAGGGAGGAATATCTATGGATCCAAGCAAGATTAAAGATGTGTTGAGTTGGAATATGCCTGTGAATGTCGGTTATATTCAGAGTTTTCTTGGATTGGCTGGTTATTATTGGAGGTTTATTGAAGGATTCTCGAAGATTACCAAGCCTATGACTGAGCTACTCAGGAAGGATAAGAAGTTCAACTGGATGCCAGCTTGCAAAGCAAGTTTCCAGGAGTTGAAGAAGCGACTAACCACTGCTCCGGGGTTAGTGATGCCCGATATGGAGGAGCCATTCTCGATCTAGGATGTGTGCTCATGCAAGATGGCCATGTCGTATCATATGCTTCACGATAGTTAAGGAAGCATGAAGAGCACTATCCGACTCATGATTTGGAGTTAGCCATTGTAGATCACGCTCTAAAGATTTGGAGGCATTACCTTATGGGAAAGAGATGCGAACTTTATATAGATCATATGAGTTTGAAGTACATCTTCATGCAACCGGACCTGAACCTTAGGCAAAGGAGATGGTTAGAGCTTATCAAAGATTATGATCTTGGAATCAACTACCACCCTAGAAATGCAAATGTGGTAGCTGATGCTTTGAGTCAAAGGTCCCATGCCAATCAATTGTTAGTGAAGAGTATACCATCCGAGTTGTGCGATGAGTTCGACAAGCTAAGCCTGAAGATCGTAGCTAATACGGAAGTCATAGAGATGGAAGTAGGTTCTAGTCTACTTCAGGATATTCGAAGAGGTCAACTGGAAGACGAGAAGATCCAGGAGATAAAGCATAATATTAAGGAAGAGAAGTTGCCAGGACTTACGGAAGACGACCAAGGTATGTTGTGGTACAAAGGAAGGATCAATGTGCCTAACGTCAAGGACAAGATACTTTGAGAGGCTCATGAGTCTGCTTATTCCATTCATCCAGGAGGGAATAAGATGTACCATGATTTCAAGGCAACCTACTGGTGGTATGGATGAAGAGAGATGTAGCCGAGTATCAATGACACCTATCAGAGAGTCAAGGTCGAGCATCAACGACTTGCTGGATTGTTGCAACCCTTGCAAGTACCAGAGTGGAAGTGGGAAGAGATCACAATGGATTTTATCGTGGGATTGCTTAGGACTCAGTCAGGATATGATTCCATTTGGGTAATTGTGGATAAACTGACCAAGGTAGCTCATTTTATACCAGTCAATACGACCTACTCCAGATCGTAACTAGCATAGTTGTATATGTCAAGGATAGATTGTTTGTATGGAGCGTCTAAGAAGATTGTGTCTGATAGAGGGACTCAATTCACTTCAAAATTCTAGGAGAGGTTGCATGACATCCTGGATACCCAATTGAACTTTAGTTCAACTTATCATCCTCAAACTGATAGATAGACTGAGATAGTAAATCAGATTCTTAAGGATATGCTAAGAGATTGTGCTTTGCAGTACAAAAGAAGTTGGGATAAGAGTCTACCGTACATCGAATTTTCCTACAACAATAGTTATCAAGAGTGTTTGAAGATGGCACCGTTCAAGATGCTATATGGTCATAGGTACCGAACCCCACTGTTTTGGAGTGAAACTGGAGAACGGAAGGTTTTTCGAGCCAAGATATTGCAAGAAGCTGAGAGACAAGTTTGCATGGTGAGAGAGAACTTGCGATTTACGCAGTCTAGATAGAAGAGCTATGCCGACCGTAGGAGAGGAGAGTTAAGCTTTGAGGTGGAAGATTTTATGTACCTCAAGGTGTCACTTATGAGAGGTTTGTGACATTTCAAGGTACGAGGCAAACTTGCACCTAGGTTCAATGGACCGTTCAAGATCACGGAGAAGAGAGATGAAGTGGCTTATCAATTGGAGTTGCCACCATAGTTGTCAGATATGCACAATGTGTTTCATGTCTCTCAATTGACGAAGTGTATGTCTGTGCTTGAAGAGCAAATACCCATGGAGGATTTGAGTGCTAGTGAAGTTCTCTCTTATCAAGAGTATCCTGTGAAGATTCAGTAGATGTGCAAGGTGCAATGGAGTCACCATAACAAGGAAGAAGCTACATGGGAATGAGAAGGAGAGTTGAAAGTAGAGTTTCCAGGTTTCTTTTCCAATTCATCCGAATCTTGAGGTCGAGATTCATTTTTATGGGGGGGGGGGTTGTAACACCCTGTTTTTCGCAAAAGGATAAAACCTCAGAAATTATTTACTGAATTAAAT
>VSTD030000709.1:0-14869 GCA_008808055.3 Sporobolus alterniflorus
GACTATAATGGAACCAAATTAAATAATATGACGAAAAATAAAACAAAAGAGAGTGATTTACCTTGCCACATAACAGATCCATGGGGTGGGGGAGGGGGGGGGTTCAATTGGCATGAATAGGGAAAATTTCAGCTTTACCCCGCCTCTTTGCGCCGCCATTGTTTGAGATCAAACACTATTCATCACTGCGGGCCGGGCGATATTATTGGTATCGGCTGACTTAATAAATCCGATACAAATAATCATAGGTGCCAACTGTATACAGACAGTTGACACCAAAAATCATTATTTTTGGTGTCGGCCACATTAGGACGACCGACACCAAAAAGGTTCCCCCTATATAGAGCACAACCCCGCGTAATGTAATCGTAGAAACTGGTGGATTTTGTAAAGACGCTGTCAGGCTGTCAAAATCTACCGCCGCGCCACCATCGCCGTCACTAGAGCACCGCCGTCGCTGTCACCGGAGCACCACCGTCGCCATCAAGCGCTCACCTCGGTCCGCTCCGGCTGCGCCTGCTCCATGTCGTCTGCCAGTGCCGGCACCATCCTCCGTGCCGAAAGCTCGACGCCACGCCCAACGCCCAACTTCTTCACGCCCGAAGCTCGACGCCGTGCATGATGCCCTGCTCCTCTGCGCCCGATGGTCGACGCCGTGCTCGACGCCCCCGTGCCTCCACCGCCGCCGGCTGTCCTTGATGATGGACACAGCAGCAAAGTCGTAGCACGTTCTCTTGTCTTGGGGCTTTTTTATAATTGCTTTCAGGGCGCGTTCTCATGTTTGTTTTGAATTCCCAGCTGTGTTGTGCCAATGCCCACCAGGTGTTTATCGAATTGCTGAAGTGATTTTGGTTTTGTATGCTTTTGGACCCCTCTGATTCCGTCCATAAAACTTACTACGGTTCCTGTAAATTATACTAAACTTTTAGTTTGTGTGCTTATTCGATGCTTATTAGGATGTTGAAAATTTTCTCGCTCTGCTGGCTGACAGTGTACAGTGTTTCATTACTGATTTCTGTGCTTGATTAAATCAATATGCATTTACCAGATTAAAGGGCCCAAAAGCAATGATCGACTTGAAGTTTATTATCCTTCATAATTTCCATGTTTCCCCATTTAGTTAATTGCTCATCTGTCTGACAATGTAGTGGCAAACACGTGTGGACCAGTTAAACATTTCAAGTGATAGTGAGTTCTAAGAGTTCATCAAAGCTGATACTCCCTCCATTCACTTTTAATTGTCATTCCAGTATTCCAATTTTGTACTCAAATAATTGTCCTTCTCACTATCCAATATACATCCTTCTCTCTTCCCCATACATCTTTATCTCTATCTTTCTCCTTGTTTCCTGTGCACCCTACCTTTTTCACCTCTCATTCTGGTGCCCAAATCTAGAATAACAATTAAAAGTGAACGGAGGGAGTGTTTAGTTAAGATGATTTTGGATGCCAGTGCCATAGTTGACCTCTAATTGTAAGAGTATCTGTTTAGACAGTTTCATTTAGCTTTTAATTGAACTACTTTTTTATTCATATGCAAGCACTATGCTGTACTAGTTTGTTATATATTCACTTTCACAATTCTGAACTATACTGAACTAGCTCTTATATATTCATAGTACTGAACAATTCCAGTATAAGATGATTTATGTAATTGGGCTTATGGTGCATGCTGTATGAACTATGCTGCCATAATGATTGATAAGTCATGTACATACTATTTATGACTGGTTTCATTTATATATGGAGCAGGTCTCATCACTGGTAGTAGGATCTCAACATATTTCCATCTACTATTCTAAATTTCCTATTTCATATTAGGTGCTTAAACTGAAATTAGCTCATTGTGATCATGTTGATGGAGAATGCGGCTCAAGGACACACTACGGTTGCAGAAGAGAAAGTCATAATGAAGAATTTGCAGTCAGATGGCTCAGGTTCCGATGGATCATATCATAGCCCCGAGGATGAGCTCGGTCACTTATTACAGAAGAGGGGGGCTCAAAAAGGTTCAGATGACCGTGACCCTGACTATATTCCTGAGTAACAAGAGGTATGGTAATCCTCGAGTGTCATAGTCCTTTTGTTTAAAAAAATGTTGCATGTGGTCCATTAAATTTCCTTATTCTATTTGTAGCTTCTTAATTGTGAAGAAGAGGTGACCTCGTACCCCCTCACCTGAAAAATCCGGGGCATCTGTGTCACAATGTCAGCGTGCCTCCCTAAACCGAAAACGGGGGGAACAAGGTTGCAATAAGATGCCATCCAGAATAACTTACGTGACAACACTTGATTTGAATGGGCTTCCAATTGAACCACCTGAAGCAAGAAAGCATTCAAACCACTTGATCTATGTCACAATGTCTTCATCACCATCCAAGATTGGCAGCTCGTGCCTGAGACCACGAAGGAGCAGCTTTGGAGAAATATAACGAAGAAGATCAAGTATCCAGATGGTGTAGATGAAGAATTTGTGAAGAGTGTGACATTGATTAGTATGGGACGATTGTTTCATAGATGCAAGTCAAACATGAATAGGAAATATGTGAAGAAACAATTGATACCAAAACACATAGGTAAAATTACACAGGCTCAGTGGGAAGAATTTGTTAAACAAAAGACCAAGCCTAAAGCCCTAGCCATCAGTGATAAATTTACTGAGATTTTGAAGAAGAACATCTATCCCCATCACTTGGGGTCAAGCGGATATCTCAGTAAAATTGGAGAGTAGAAAAAGAAACTAGAAGAAACTGTAAGTGTCGGCAAACCTAATCCGTAGAAGGCATTAAAGAAAGAACCCGGCACTGGTTACTGGCTCAGTTGATCTTAACTGAAGATGGCACAATTGTCTACAAGAAGAAAGAAGTTGCCATAGTTCAAGAAAAGGCAATACAAGTTGGTGCAAAATACAGACTGGGTCTCTTTCAGTCTTATAGGGAGAACGACCAACTTAATGCAGCTCTCAGTAACCCTAAACACACTTGAACAGAAGGTCAACAAGCTCTTTGAGAATAGATGTTGTGGAAACATGGTTTTTCGAAAGACTCTACCAGCTATAAGAAGCGTGATAGGTACAAGAAAACACTTGAAGAGAAGGTCAACAAGCTCTTTGAGAACAGGTTTATGATGTTCATACAAAATCTTAGCCAACAAGAAGGTTCACCACCTCTCCATCTCCAAGAACCACAAGCTGCCAACCTAAGCAGCATGGGCTCCATGACAGGCTTAGGCACATGGTATCCCATGGATGATATCATAGTTCACACGCCTTGTCATCTTCACATTCCCCTCAGTAGAGTGGGAAACAAAACAAAAGAGGTTGCGATTGGTGTGGCGATGCCGGGACTTGTTTTCCACAACAATCTCATCCTGGCAGATTATGCTAATGTTTTGGGTCGATCACTGACATGGGATATACTAATTATCCACTGGACCATGTCACACCTGAGGGAGTCAAGGAGCTTGGGCAAGCTGTTAATCAGTTCATATTATGGAACCGGTGTAAAATTTTCTTAGATGGGCCCATATCGCCTCAAAAAGCAGCGTATATAGTTAAGCCAAACACTGACGTCGTCACTTGTAGAAAATACACTTGCCACTCCTTCTGGCCAACAAGTAGCTCAGCAACTGCCATCTCCTCATACTGAGCAAGAAGCTCTGCAACATCCACTTTAGTCGTCTCCAAAGGACAAGAAAGCTTCGTAACAGCCACTTTCGTCATCTCCAACTCCAAAGATCAAGGAAGCTCCACAACTACCATCTCCTCCTACTAAGGTTGAAGCCCTAAAGGACAAGGAAGCTTCACCTGTACAGGTTATGCCCATGCCCTCATCATCTCCTTATGACACAATCCACGAGGACCTAGCCCTCTACAAAATAAAGACTCGTTCAAATCCAACGGACTAGTTCTTTGCGGCAATGAAGAATCTGAAGAGTCCACCGGGAACTAGCTCTACAGTGTCTGCACCGGCACAGCATGCAGAAACGTATATGAGGGTATGCGAAATTGAGTCATATGAAGAAGATGGTGAAGTTTATAATTGAGACAAACTATTAGTGATACCACATGATCCGATCTTCATGAAGTAACATGTTCCTAAAAAGTTTGTGTTTGGTAATTGAGTGCACAACTTTCCAAGAGACCTTTTCCACTCAGGCGGCTCCATGGCTGGTACATGACGGTGAAGTCATTGGGTGTGATGAACATCACATTTGAAATCCCAAGAAACGCCTTCTATAGTGGAGCTAGAATTGGATCTATTGATTTCAAAGACTTGTGGTTCATGTTCCACTAGAAGTGGCTCGACATGAACCTCTTAGTGGTCTTCTACTTGTAAGTTCATTCTTGCTCTTTTAACTTGCTCAATACATTGCTTGTTTTTATGGTCTTAATACATTTTCTTGGTATGATATCTTTTTACGTATGATTCAATTCATGGACAATGTGAAATTATGGGACAAGAGCATGATCGGGAGTATCAGGACATGACAATGAAGGAGTTGAATAAAGAAGTTACGGATATGAGCAAGAATTCAAGGGCATGAGAAACATTGTACAATGTTAAGGCAATGCATGCATTTGTGGAAGGAGGCAAGAAAACCATAAGGATTCCATACTTTTTAAGTAAGTTTCACATGTACTTTCAGCTGTGCATTGAAATAGAACTGTTTATCATGAACTTAACAAAATAACTACGATCATGAATGCAGGCGGCATTATGTTGTTTGGTTCATGACCCGAAGTGCTGGTACAACGGTATGCTTGGACTTCACGAACATGCCCGAGGACCAATTCAAAGATTTCATCAAAATTTTACACAAGTTTAACTAGCAAATTATGTTATTAAAGTACTAGCAAATTATGCATATATACTGACTATATGATTGCATTTATAAACAGTGCCTGGATGCACTACATTGAAAAGCTCAATAATGGTGAATACCCGCTGAACAGGAAACGCTTGTTAGTCAAATACGACTTCAAGTGTGCCAAGAAACCCTTGAGTTCTCTCCACTGTGGGTATTACGTGTGCAAGCACCTTAGGACATGTGGGCAGTACATAGTGAATCATGAAGATGTAAGTCATCATTGTTTTATGTATCTATATTTTGTTTCACCATTTTTTCATTGTTTACTTAATTATTTTTTATTGCATCAGTATCCTAATTATAGGGTAGAATGGGATTATCCTTTTACAAAGGATATGCAAAAAGGTGGAGTCGACAATGTTATATCGGACATTTGCACATTCTTGTGCCGTGAGATCTTCCATGTAGATGGCACATTCTTTGACAAGACCGGGACGTTAGCGGAGTTTCCTCAACTATGTAATTATGAAATATTTGCTCTGTAAATAATTGATGTAATTTGGAGCTTTTGACTATATAAAAGTGTGTACATACAATGAATTTGAATATTGTAAATTATTTGGTTATTATTTGAATGCATATATGTGAATATTATTATGTGAATTTGAAATATTCAAATATAGTCATAATCTGTATCTTTCAAATGGTGCCAGCTAGCTTAAGTTAGTCGACACCATAGATCCATCTTTGATATCGGTTAGATTAATTTAGCCGACACCAAAGATTGCTTGCCTCACCCCGAGCAAAGGATCTTTGGTGTCGGTTGACATCAGCCGACACAAAAAATGGCCCATTTTTTATATGACACAAAGGGTATTGGATTCAATGGCTGGTGCCAAAGACCGGTTATCAGCCAACACTGCAAACTATTTTCGTAGTAGTGTTATCGTCACCTTGAGGCTAGCATTCATGCAAAACTGTAAAAAAATCATTAATTGTGGAGAGTCCATCAGTATTCATGCAAATATATAATTCAACTTCTATTTTATGTATTTAGTTTACCATGTTCAATTCATATAATCTGACTTCAATTTTATGTCTCACTACTACAACAGGACACTGTCACTGCAGACCGTAACCCACTGTACTAACAGGCAAATGGCCCATGGCTACTATCATATCCCGTCGCTATTGTGGTAGCACAACAGCGACAGGCAGAGCCCACCCGTCACTACTATATGGGCTAGTAGCAATGGGCGCACCGACTCCAGTCGTTCGTTGTCACTATCCCTCACAGCAACGACAGAAAGGATTACATCAGTCATCATTACTGTGTGATGGCTAGCAGCAATGGTGGCAAACGTCAGTGCACCTGTTGCTACTAGCCATATAGTAGCAATGGGTGAGCTGACATTGGCTCCCCCATTGCTGCTACACAGGGCAATATTCATCAAAATTTCAGGATTTCAGTCCATAACAGATTTCATCACAATATAACAATAACAGATTACAATTTGAGAATAATTTTGATGAAATTGTAATCAGTTGTTCGTCCGCGAGATGGCTCTTTGAATGGATTACAGATATCTAGACATATCAAAACAAAAAATTATGCAATGAATAAGGGAATACGATGGATCGAATCTCAACAAATAATTCAAGGTTGTTATACTTAGGTCCTTGGCAACATGTTCAAGGATAGTTTTTATGTACTTCCCCTCGGTGTTGCAATGTATGTTGTAGCACATGTAATAACCACAATGAACAATGTTTAGAGCCTGATTTTTTAGTAGAGAAATAAATATTTTAGTACATATGATGATGCATATTTAAATTAACTATATTGTTAGGTTATAGTGATGTATATGTTAATAGCAGAAATATGTAGCGAATATGCATGCCATCTTTATAACTTGGATTGTGGATCCCACCTGGGGACATGTAAAATAAGTAGCCGCTATTATGAAAAGGATCATCATTACTAACTATAGTTATAACAAGATTTGTGATGAACACACAATTGAAATGTTGTTACCTCCGAATACAATTGATGAATTCCTTATAACTACATTCGTCGACACCAAGAGGGCCCATTATAAAGATCCATTATATTTTTGAACATATCATTGCTAAAATCTAATGATGGTTATACAAACACATAGACATATTATTGTCTTAGTTCTTCAAGTATAATTGATCACATGATAGAACAAACTTACTTGAAGTTTTATGGGGCAGGATACAATCTTTGTCTTGGAATAGCAACATGACTTGACCTAAATGGGTTGATGCAACATTCCTTTTCTTCTTGTTGAGTTCTCTTTGCGTTGCAACTCGTTTGTTCTTAGTCATCATCTTGAACTTCTGATTTTTCTTGTTACTTTGTGGGTTCAATTCTAATTGGCTTATAAGATTGGGGTTCACATACCCCAAGTCTATTTTTGTGTGATTTAAACTATATATGAATACAGAGTCATTAGATTTACTACTATATTGTTTGAAACACTAGAAATGAGAAAATATTTGTAACACTTACATGCACCAAACAGTCATCGTAGTGATGTCAACCATTCTGAGACTATAGATAGTGTGCAGCTCATAAAGTTTGACATGTAGATCAAAGTCTGAAGTCATGAAAATGACTCCATGAAAATGAGCTTCAACAAAATTCAACTCATAGACAGATGTAAAATAATACCACTTGTGTAATTTATTCATGGGCCACAACAATTTTACATGGACTTGTTTTGGAACAAGTGACATTCCATACTCAAATTCTGTATAATCATTGTCGTTGTCTTCCCAAAGTTCTTCTAAAGTTATAACTAGAGTAGATAAGTCAACCAATGGTTAATTGTGTTGATACTTTTGAAGAGTACCAAAAAATTCTCCACTATGGTTTGAATATCAATGCTAGGTTCATCCCCCTCAGCATCTTTACTCATTGTAGGTTGTGACTGTAGTTCTTTTATATACTATGACTTGCAGGAGAAGTAGGCCATCTAGCAGGGCTGGCCTCGAGCTATTGTGGCTGTCAAGGAGAAGTAGGCAATCTAGCAGTGCTGGCTTCGAGCCCTTGCGCCTATGGAGAATTATAGTAAGGAGAAGTAGGCACTCTAGCAGTGCTGGCTTCGAGCCCTTGTGCCTATGGAGAATTATACTAAGGAGAAGTAGGCACTCTAGCAGTACTATGTAGGATTTCTTGTTGTTGTGGAGAATGATGTGAAGGAGGGTCTTGAGAAGGAAATAACATTTTTGAAGTAGGAGTATCCTCAACCTCTTTGATCTGCGGTGAAACATTCGGTGAGGAATTGGTTTTTACAATTATATCTTTACAGGTCTAGAGGATGAAATTCCCTTTAGCATCTTTAAGTTTTCCAATGGTCTCCTCTTCGTTTGGATAGTCAGTGTCCTCTAACTCATTACCTTCTCTTATTGTGGTCACTTCGACCACTGTACACTCTGACAGGATGAGCCAACCAAGTATTATATGACCAGACATTACAATAGTGTCAACAACTTTGATGGTCCATAATGTCCTACCTTTGACATAGAGTAGTATGCAAGATGTGGCTTCGTTGATTTTGTCAAGAAGATACTTTTTTATCAGGAGCGGAGTCGATACTACTCGGAGTGAATCTAGTGCTGATATCCAAATTGCTTGTGGAACAAGCATGTGCATAATGTATTCTGGGTATTTTCTCATGAAATTGAATACCTTCTATGTAAATTGCTCTTCATCATTATGTATAGACTCTGCATCTTCATCGTGTCTTCCACACTTCTTGTACATATGGGTGTCATCCGCGAACCCTTCCTTCCACTATGCAATGGAAAAGATAGCTCGTGTGCAACCTCGATGTTCTTCGGTCTCGAGGGCTGCAGTGAGTTGGTCGTTCTGGCGCTGCGACATGAATTTGCCAGCCTTCTTTTTTGCGATGAGAGTCTTCTCATTTTCAATCACTATGGTAGGTCAAGGAAAACAGATAAATAAAACCTAGTGACAAAATTGATTGAACCAAGGTAAACGAAAAGAGGCAAAAAAGGTACACTTAAATAACATAACACGAAGAACTCCAAGAGCAAAACCGCGAAGGCTGCCAGCTTCGTGAGAACATCCACATTAGCGTTTTTATCAGCGACCATCCAAACCACGAGAGCAAACCACAGTGAGTTAGAAAAAAGAGAGAGAAAGGTAGAGCAGCGTGAATAAGCTGACAGAGAGAAATCGCACGTGAAACAAATCTGCACAGAAGGGAGAAAAGGGGGGATCTAAGCAACAGCACGGGAAGAACATCAGATCCGAGCGGTAGGAAAAGGGAGAAAACAACCCTAGCCATGAACTCCGCTAAACCGAGGTAAACGAAGAGCAGGCGAAAAAATGAAAGAGTAGGATGGGGAGTAAACAAGGAGCAAAAAAGAACCATAGCCACAAACTCGGCTGAACCCAGGTAAATGAAGAGGGCACTACAAAAAGCTGAAAGTGCAAGATGGGACCGAGAAGTGCGAGAACACGGTGGAGAAGAACCATATGAGGCAACCAAGAAAGAACAGGAGCGGGCAGGGAAAGGGAGCATAGGGAAAGCAGTGGAGGTAGAAGGATCACCATGGGCTCCAGATCTTACCACAAGACAAGGGCAGCGACAAGAATCTTATTGGGAAGAAAGCGAGTGAGGTAGCGGGTCACATGGACCGGGAGGTGAAGACATGGAATCGAGGCGGTGTGACGTGCAGGAGATGTCGAGGTGGGATCCGATGACACAAAAGAAGTAGAGGAGGAAGCGGAAGTGCACAGCCAGTCGATTAGACGGCCGACGATAAAAAGGCTAACATGGATGCCCTTGTGAGGCCGCGCACCTGCACGCTTTCATATATAGAAAATTCATCAGATATATCCTTCCCACCGAAACTTCGCCTCACCATGCTTTCTTATAGATATCAACCCGTTAATTCACAATCTGCCTGCAATGTCACATCTTCCATCCATTCCATCTGATTGCTGATTTTATCCTGGCTTGACAAGATGCTCCACATCTGGATGCTGTGATAGCGGACTACTCCATGTCTGAAGCAACAGGGCACCTTCTACATCTATTCATATGCTGCCATCTGCTAATCTGCTTTTACCATATGGTCAAATAAACAGTGATTAGGAGTCATTTCCCTCCAACAAGATAGTGGTCTTCAGAGAGGCGAAAGTTGTTTGTCTTATCCATGCATCCTTACAGGGTCTGTTGTCGCAGGTAGGTACTCTCAGTGTATACGACAACGTCCACACCACACACCACATGACAGCCATGTGCGAACGTATGTTCGGGGCTGACTGCCTACGTTGGGCAACGGCAAAGCCTTGTTAATATACACTAAGTGTCCATAGAGATACAACCGACCCCAAGTCCAACAACACAACAACCTGTATATCCTATCTTAGGAGCTAGGACGTGGGGTGCATGCACGCGCATGTTCTGTTACACCAGAACGTCCTGCTGTTACACGTGATAAGATTTATCTCTACATGGGAAGGCTAGCGATGACATGTTGAGATATTCTATCATCCCCACATCTTGACTAAGTTGAGATTGCGTTGAAACTCGAGTAATCTTCCTTGAGGCAAGGCCTTAGTAAACTCATCAATGACTTGATCATTAGTTGAAATAAATCTTACTTCAAGCAACATCTTTTGTACGCGATCTCGGAGGAAGTGGTAATCAACTTCGACATGCTTCATCCTGCCATGAAAAAACAGATTCGAGGCAAGATACTTTGCACCCATATATTGTCACACCAGAGCCTTGCACTTTGAGGACATGGAATACGAAGCTCGTGAAGAACAGATTGAACCCACATAACTTCATGGGTAGCATCAGCCATAGCCTTGTATTCTGCCTCTGTACTTGTTTGAGATACAGTCTTCTGTTTCTTGACATACCAGGAGATCAAGTTCGGACCAAGAAATACAGCAAATCCCCTAGTTGATTTCTGGTCATCCGAACACCCTGCCCAATCAACATCAGAAAGGGCACCATCCATGGTAGATGAAGATTTTCTAATATGAAGACCAGAGTCAATGGTGTATTTCAGAAAGCGAAGAATCCAATTGACGACTGTCAAATGAGCTGTAGCAGGCAAGTGTAAATATTGGCAGACTTTATTGACACAGAATGGAATATCTAGTCGTGTCAGGGTGAGATATTGCAAGGCCCCAACCATGCTGCCATACTTTGTAGCATCTTCAGTACCTAGGAGATTACCTTCATGAGCTGTGAACTTGTTGCTGGAGGATAATGGCGTGGGGGCAGGCTTGCAGGAGACCATAGCTGCCCACTGTAGTAGATCAGAAGTATACTTTGCCTGACTCAAATGAAAGCTATCAAATAGGTGTTGTACTTCGATACCCAAAAAATAATGTAAGGGTCCGAGATCTTTAAGAGCAAAATCATCCTTAAGATCACGCAAGAGAGCAAAAACTGCAGCAGACGAAGAGCTTGCAACAATGATGTCATCAACATAAACCAGCAAAAAAATGGTCATTGAGCCCTTGCAATAATGAAGTAGAGAGATATATGTTTGAGGGGGAATAAAGTCAAGAGACTGTAATTTATCGCTTAAGCGAGAATACTAGGCACAGGGTGCTTGCTTGAGGCCATAGGTTGCTTTATCCAATCTGCAGTAATACGATGCAAAAACAGGATGCACAAACCAAGGTGGTTGTTTCATACAGACTTCTTCCTCTAGAATGCCATGAAGGAATGCATTCTGCACATCCAACTGGCGAAGAACCCATCCCTGTGATACTGCAAGAGAAACCACTAGTTAGATAGTAGCCGGCTTGACAACCGGATTAAAAATGTCATCATAATCAATACCCACACGTTGCTTGAAGCCTTTGGCCACCAAGCGAGCTTTATAACGATCAACAGAACCATCTGCCTTATGCTTCACCTTATAGACCCACTTACACTCAATGACATTGCAGTTGGGTTATGGAGGAACTAGGGGCCAAGTCTTGTTCTGCATGAGGGCATTATACTCATCGTTCATAGCAGCCTTCTAAGTTGGTGTTGACATGGCCTCCTTGAGGGTAGCAGCCTCTCTGATTGAAGATGAGCACAGTGCCATCAGAGTCATGAGAGGCCAGGGGAGGTGGGGCGTCGTGCGTGAAAGCCTCCAAGAGCCCGACCCGCAGACGATACCAAGTTAGCGGTGGATAACCCAGGCGCCGTTGGAAAGCGGCTCTGAGGCAGCAGACTCTATCACATCACTAGATAACCGAGGCTCGTCAGGTGCTGGTGCCGGGGCCAACTTGTGTGCAAAAGCCGGAACCTGCATAGAATCCACAGCAGGCAAAAAGGTCATAGTAGAGGCATTAGTCATATTACTAACTTCAATATTCCTAGGTGGATGGAGCAAGACATCAGAATGGTAGCGGGTATTGGCAGATGAATGCAAGGAAGCAAACGGGAATATGTTTTCATCAAAGATGACATCTTGAGAAATGTAAATGTGACATTTAGCAATGTCCAAACATTTGAAACCATTGTGCATGTTGTTGTATCCAAGAAGCACGCAATGGGTGGATCGAAGTTCAAGTTTGTGAGAGTTGGATGGTCAGAGATTAGGCTAGCACGCACATCCAAAATCCCAAAAACTAGAGTAATCAGGTTGGGCATGCAGAAATGTATGAAGTGGTGTGTCATAGGATAGAAGTTTAGTGGGCGTACTGTTAATCAGATAGATTGCTGCAATGAAGGCCTCATCCTAGTACTTGAGAGGTATAGAGGTATGAGAAAGGAGGGCTAATCCCATCTCGACAATGTGGTCATGCTTTCGCTTAGCAGCACCGTTTTACTGATGATTGTGGGGATAAGAGACCTGATGAGAGATCCCAAGCTTGCAGAAAAGGGAACTGTGAGGATCATAGTCTCCACCCCAGTCTGATTGAACAAGGATCTTCTTATTAAAAAGTCGTTCAATGAGGGACTGAAATTCAAGAAAATATGTTAAAACATTAGACTTATGATGCAACAAGTAGGTCCAAGTAAATTGACCATAATCATCAATAAATGAGACATAGTATTTTTTACATCCAAAAGATTCAATTGTAGGCCCCACACATCAGAGAAAATGAGCTCTGGAGGAGCAGATGGTCGACTAGAAGAGACTGGATATGGTAATTGGTGAGCCTTGGCACATGCACATGGATCACAAACAGATTGAATGGAATTATCAAATGTTGCACAAGGTAAATTATTTTTTCTAATGACACGACAAATAATATCCAGAGAGGGATGACATAGATGACTATGCCATCGATCAACAGAGAATTTGATGGCATTGATCGAATACAAGCTTGCAGAATCTTGATGTAGTTGAAGGGAAAGAATATAGCTCACCCTCACATGGCCTGTGTAGCAACACATTCCTCATTTTTTATCCTTAATCAAGAAGAAAAATGGGTGAAATTCAATAAATGTGTCATTGTCAGGAGCAAAACGATGAATGGAGATCAAGTTTTTTCGAGTGGTAGGCACATGAAGAACATTGTCTAGAGAAAGGTTGTTGGTGGATGTGGGAACAATGGACATATCAATACGAGTAATGTCTATACCTGACCCATTCGCTGCATGAGTAGCGGCAGCACCAGTGCATGGCTTGGGCACATAGTCCTCCTCGAACCTGTGCCAACAATTATTAGCTGTGTGCCCTATCTTGAAGCAGATCTGGCACTATGGGTGAGAGGAGCCATTGTTGGAGGAGCGCGAGTGCTTTGGATTCCTGTTAGTGAAGGCACCGCAAGATGAATGACCACAGCCACATCCGTTGTCATGGCCATGATCAGTTCCACCAGGGTCACGCCCGCTAGAGTTGCCACGACCATGTGAGGATGCCTTGGCCGAACCACCAGGAGGGTATGTCACATCGAGGGAAGTGTGATACTTGATCCTCATAAGTTGCGCATACAACTCGCTTAGGGAGATTGGATTAGACCAATCCACGATAGTGGTGAAACTATAGGAAACAAGTGTTCAGTCATCAGTGATTATATATTCGTTGGTCCCGAAACCAATGAATATAAGGTTATATTCATCAGTTTGGGCCAGGCACCGACGAATATATAGTTACTTTCATCGGTACCAATGAATAACTTGATTGAAATTCGTCGGAGTTATGTTGGTCGGTGGATTCCTCGGTTAACCGATGAATTTATTCTATATTTGTCGGTTTAGTAGTTAAATTCATCAATTTAAACCAATGAATGAATAGTCATATCTTGTAGTGTGAAGACCGAGTTGTACTCTTCATCGAGGCCAGTGAGGAGGTATGCGATGAGTTCATCATTGTGCAGCAGAGCCCCCGTAGCAGCGAGCTCGTCGGCATATTGACACATCTTGGTGTAGTAATCCATGGTAGAAAGTTGCTGCTTCTTCGTAGTCATGAGTGCAATCCATGTGTTGACAGAGCGGGTACAAGTCTGTGAAGAATATAGATCAGCGAGTGTGCACCACACTTGAGCTGAGGAAGAGTATTGTGAGACATGCATCGGCATCTCACAAGTTAATGTCGAGAGCAGATAGCCCAAGTTGGCTTGATCATGCACTACCCAGGCTGAGGAGGCAGTGTTGTGCTGCTTGACAGCCTTGCCATCAATGATGACAGAGATGTCCTCCTCTAGCAGTAGATCAAAGCTGGTGTGCTCTTCAAGTTGTATGGCGCGGATGGCCAGCATGACCTATGCATTCCACAGAGGGTAGTTGATCTTGGTCAGCTTCTAACTGACAAGAACGCCGAGAAAGGATGGGATGGTGGTGGACGATGAAGAGGATGACACTGCTAAAGAGCTCATCTATCATACCCAGTTTTTATGCCAAAACCAAGTACTCATCATATGCATGACCTAGGATAAATTGTTCCACACATACGGCCAAAAGGATTCACGGATAACCAAATGTCAGGAATAAAGTATAATTATTACATAAGTAATGTCTCTAAAGACAGGCCGCAGATCGCCAGATGGATGGTACTGGTTTAATGAAGTTTTCGTGGACCAGTGGACTAGCCG
>VSTD030000710.1:0-14869 GCA_008808055.3 Sporobolus alterniflorus
CTACCCTCTTGAAGAGTAATAGTCATATGTCCAGTATCGCTGTATTATGCTGTGAAAAAATTGGTTGTCTCGAATGAGTTACGGACTGCTACTTATATAGATTGGAGAACCGTCTTATAGATATGGTAAGCTTCCAATTCTATTACAATCTTAACAAGCACGTATTTGATTGAGACTCCTGATTAGGGTTGTGTCCAACCTCATGGGTCATCGTAGCTATTGGGCCCCTGACCGAAGTAACATTTGTGGTATTGTCACTAGCCCCTGAAAATGTAATCAAATCAGACAACTATAGTTCCCGATCAGGCTACCGACCGATCGGCAAGCACTGATCGGATGCCTTACTTGAACCTAACTTCATGCGTTTGGATCCATTGATCGACTTCATGCTATCTTCGGTCTTGACTGTCTTGACATGCCTTTCTCAATGCTGCAGTGGATTGATGATGTATTCTATACACCTTGATGAGTCTGTAACACGTGTCAAAAGTTGTGCGGTCGTCATGTCTCTGTTTACTTTTTCTAACAGCTGGACAGTTTGCTTGACCGGCTGGGTAATCGGCGCATGACGCATGGTTCTCAAAGCGTCACTATTGATTGCTAGCTCGGGAAATAAAACAATATTCATTACTGTAGCAACACGGCGCTCTCCCGCCTATAAACATCTCTTTCATTCTCCGCTAGAAACCATCTCCCATTCCTTTTCTTCATCTCTTCCTCACTTAAGGTTTCCTTCTCTCGTTCTCTGCTTCCCAACAATGGAGGGTAAGAGAGGCATCAAGCGAGAACGCTCCCCCTCCGTGGAGGTGAGTCCTGCGGCTAGCGATGCCAAGACCCCTCCGTCGGCACCATCTGGAACTCCATCACCTCCAAGATCCTCGACAGAGGTGTCCTCTCGCCGCCCTCGCTCGCCGGTGCTTGAGCAGGGTGGCCCCTCTGGGACGGCTCTGGTGATAGATCTGTCTTCATCTTCGGTTGATGAAGCCGAATGTGAAGCACTGACTAATGACGCATATGATGCTGCTCATGAATTCACTTCATCTTATGACTTTTCTAGTCTTGCTGAGTCCAAAGACAATGACAGTCCTCGTAATATGTAACTCTTCTCATGTATACTGATGGATATAGATATATAGATGCCCCTTACTTTCCATATGCTGATGAAGATTGTTGCATGAAAAGTATGATGATTTTGCCAATTGGGATCTGCTATTGTCACGAGTAAAAAAGTATTTAGATGCTAAAGGACTGTCGATCGGGAGCCTCTTGCTTTTTTATGTGGCGTTGCGTATGTAAAAAGTGTAAGTTAGATGCGAAGGGGTCACCAATCGGGAGTGTCTTGCTTTTTGTATGTGACGCTGCGCATGTAAAAAGTATAAGTTAGATGCTAAGGGACCATAAATCGGGAGCCTCTTATTTTTTGTATGCGACGATGCGCATGTAAAAAGCATAAGTTAGATGCTAAAGGATCGTCAATCGAGAGCTCATTCCTTTTGTATACGCCGCTGCGCATATAAAAA
Source organism: Sporobolus alterniflorus (assembly GCA_008808055.3). Lineage (NCBI taxonomy): Eukaryota > Viridiplantae > Streptophyta > Magnoliopsida > Poales > Poaceae > Sporobolus > Sporobolus alterniflorus. The sequence continues at coordinate 1,521 of VSTD030000710.1, forward strand.
GCATAAGTTAGATGCTAAGTGACCGTCGATCGGAAGCCCCTTACTCTAATAGATCACAAGATGGTATGGTAGACTCACTGACATAGGCTGAGAAACAATAAACTTTATTTATTCAAATAAATATTTTACACATAATATTTACGTAGCTGATCGGCGTTCCATATATTGGCTAGCATAGCACCGTCAACTTCCACCAACACATAAGTCACTGGTGCTGCTATATCTACTATAATGAATAGGCCTTCCCAGGGTGATAAAAACTTATGCTTACCCAGGGTGCGGATATCCTTTTTCAGAACTATATCCCCGATGTTAAGCTCTCGTTGTACCACACTCTTATTATAGTACTTCAAGGACTCATGATATTTTCACACATTAATGAGTGTGGTGTTACGCCTTTCTTCTATTAAAATGGAATCTAGCTCTCTAGCTTCTGCCTAGTGTTCTAAATCAAAATGTGCTACCCTTGCTGACTGAAGATATATTTTATGTGCCAGTACAACATCTGCTCCATAGACCAGATTAAAAGGTGTGCCTCTAGTGGCTCTGTTTACATTGGTCTGAATGGCCCATAATACTGAGGGCAACTCCTCATGCCAATTTCTGTCTCTCGCTTCTAAATCATAGAATATTCTGGTCTTCATTCCCTACAGGATAGGTCCGTTGGTTCGCTCATCTTGCCCGTTCGTCTATGGGTGCGCTACGGATGATGGCTAATGTTGGATGCCAAAATCCGTACAACACCTAACAAACTTTGCTCCTTTAAACTATGTTCTGTTATCTGTCAGAACTCTTCTTGACACGTCGAACCTGTATATTATGCTCTACAGTAACTTGACTACTGCCTCCTGTGTTATATTTATGAACAAATATCTGAAACCACCTGGTGCCCTAGGCAAGATGCCCACGATGTTGATTCTCCAGACTGTAAAAGGCCAGGAGATATCAATAGGTTGAAGATGATTGACATGCTTTGTTGTTTACTTCTGGAATCACTGGCAATCTCTGCATTTCTTTACGACTTCCATTACGTCATCCTTCACGGTAGTCCAGTAAAATCCATGTCTGAACGCTTTATCGACGATCGAGCGTCAGGATGAGTGTGATCCGCATACACCCTTGTTTACATCTTCCAGCAGCTCTACGCCTTCTTCTCTAGAGATACACTTCATCATCATCTCGTTGGCACCCTGTCGATATAGCACACTGTCAATCAAATGATACATTCAGGATTTGCGCGCGATGCGCTCAACTTCGGCGTTGTCATGAGATGGCGACTGATTATCCAGATAGGCCCTAATCGAGCTCATCCAATCATATGCTGGTGGTTGCACTGGCTCATCAATAATCATCAACTTAGGTCCCACTTTGCTGGTTGATGCTTCTGACTTTACCGAGGGCTTGAACAATCTTTCAACAATAACATCTGGTGGGGTTGGCGCACGGGAGTAAGCAATCCAGGCCAGATGATCAGTGTCGCAGTTGTCCAGACATGTGACATATCATACTTCAAACCCATCAAAAAACTTCTCCATTCTGCACACTTCCACTAGATACCCAACCATTATGTCATTGTTGCAATCATACTCCTTCTGTACTAGCTTGGCCACCAACTGCAAATCTCCCCTGATGAGGAGTCATCGTATACCAAGGTCCTTAGCTAGCCGAAGGCCATTGACCAACCCCTCATACTCTACAATATTATTGGTGGTCAGGAACTCAAGCTGGATAGTATACTTTAAGACGTCACCTTCAGGTGGAATGACCACGATGCCAGCCCATGCACCCTTTAGAGTATAGGATTCATCAAAGTACATTATCCAATGATCGGGTAACTCATCGATGCCCCGCAGGCCTGAATCCGTCCATTTTGTGATGAAATCTGTGAGTGACTGAGACTTGATTGTTCGGCTTAGGATGAATTCTATGTCATACTGGCCGATCACTACTACCCACTGAGCTATCCACCCAGTTGCCTCTTTGCTCTGGAGGACCCTTGCTAGCGGTCAATCAGATACGAATTCTGCGTAGAATAGCTTCTGCACTTGTGGATACCGCATTTGAGTGTCTTTTAAGATCTCGCTGATAAAATATACGGGTTGTTGCTTGACTTCTGTCAAAGCATCTGGCCATTCTACGGAGATGACCGTGCTGACTACTGCATCCATCGCCACCACATATAGCAGCAGGATATCTTCAGGCCGTGGTAAAACCAGGGTTGACAGTGACTTCAAATATTCCTTGAGCTGAACAAACGTTGTTGCAGCTTGATCATCCCACTAGAATTCATCTGCCTTTCGTAACAGCTTGTAGAATGACATACCACGTTCGCCCAGCTTGGATATGAATCGACTAAGGGATGCCGTCATACCTGTCAGCTTCTGGATTTTTCTTCACGTCCTCGGTGGTTGCAATTTTTTTATGGCTTCCGCCTTAGTGGGATTTGCATCTATCCCCCTGGATGATACCATATCATCGAGTAGCTTTCCTGATAACACGCTAAACACGCTAAGCATCATGTTGTACTTACGGAGATTGTCGAGTGTCTCTTTTAGGTCGTCAAGTAGATCCTCACGCTTTTTCAACTTCACCACTATATCATCAATGTAGGGTTCGATGTTCCTCCAAATCTAATTTTCCAAGATAATGTGCACGCACTTCTGATATGTAGCTCCCCGTTCTTCAGTCCGAAGACCATCTTGGTGCAACAAAAAATCCTAAACGACGTAATGAGCGATGTTTTCTCTTCATCGTCTGTGGCGAGACTGATTTGATGATAGCCCAAATACGCGTTCAGAAATGACAAAAGTTCATAAGTCACCGTGGAATCCACGATCTGACAAATACGAGGCAGTGGTTACTCATCTTTTGGACATGATTTATTTAAACTCGTATAATCGATACACATGCACCAGGATCCATCATGTTTTTCTACAAGAACGGGGTTTGCTAGCCAGCTAGGATAATCTACTGGCCTGATGAACCCGGCTTCAAATAATTTATTAACTTCTACATGAATGGTCTCGCACCTCTCTGGTGTATATCTTCTTTCCTTCTACTTGAACGGCTTGAACGCTGGATCAATGACTAACTTGTGCTCAATCACCTCCTTGGGAATCCCAGACATATTTGATATCTAACATGCAAAGACATCCAGATTTTTCTGGAGAAAAGTGATGAGCGCGAGTTCCTATCTAGCATCCAGCTCTGTGCTGAGATGAAGCTTCTTGTTAGTGTCCTCAGAGTCTAACACAACTTCCTTGTCTGTGGCCATTCTTCTTGTCATCTGCTGGCTGATAGACGGTGTGCTGGTTTGATATAGAGCCCACAAATGTGCTCTTCTTCTCTGCTGGCGGCCGAAGTGTACCTCCAGCTGGTGCCTTGGGGCCGCTGTTCTGACCGAAGTGCCTCCTCTGTGAGTCTTGGCCACCTTTGTGGCCAACTCTTGTGCTTCCTTCTCGCCGCACCGTCCGACATGTGTGAGTGCTACGTTTTCACATGCTAGGGTATCACGCTGATTGGACTTAAGGATGATAACGTCTTTTGTTCCTGACATCTTGATGGTGGCGTAGGCAGTGTGGTTGACCGCCATAAACTTAAGGAGGAAAGGTCTCCCGAGGATACAGTTGTATCTGATGTTGAAGCTAGCCACTTTGAACGTCAGCATCTCCCTGCGCTTATTTTCTCCTGTCCCACAGGACACCTCTAGGTTGATGCGTCCAATGGTCGTGGACGACTGCCCGGGGATGATCCCATCGAAAGTGTCATGCATGGGGGTTAACTCGGCCAGGTTGAGACCCATCTCGATGAAGGACTTCCTCATCATCAAGTTTAACGAAGCCCCACTGTTGATCAAAGTCTTAGCCATTTTGTGGTGCTCGGTCAGGATCTTGATGATGAAGGGTAGGTTCCTATCTGACAGCTCTGTGTCTGGGTGGTCTTCTGATCTGAATGAGATGCCAGCATCGGACCACCTCATCCTTCTTCCTGGCTCAATATGCTGGGCCAGGCTGATCTCGCGCTGGAGCTTCTTCCCCTGTGTATTGGAAGCAATGGACATGATGCCTCTGAAGATAACATTGACCTCCCCCATCTGCTCATCTCCATCAGAATCTGCCCAACGCTGATCAACTCGCCGGAGCTCCTGCAGCACTGGCACTGCTGGTGGTGGCATCTTTTTCCAATCTAGAAAAAGTTTTGCATTCTTTAAGATCATGCCCCGAAGTGCGGTGAATTTTGCACCACTTCTCTGCGTCATCAGGACACCAAAAGTGCCTCTTCTCCTTTTGATCTGAGGATCGCTTGCCACGGTATCCGTGGTCCCCTCGATCCTTATGATCATCTCGATCAGCTGTGTTAACCTCACGATCATCCTTCTTCTTTGAGGTCCCCTTGCCCAGGATTCTAGAAGCCGCCCCCGGGCCTCGAAAGCCTCTATACATACGTCGGCGACTACAAGCAAATCGATCACCGTCTTCGGCTTCTTCATGGCAATCTCCTCCACAGTCTTGTCATCGCTGATTCCATCATGGAAAACATTGATGATCTCGATGTCCTGGATGTACGGGATAGCATTCTTGGCGTTGCAGAAGCGTTTTACGTAGTCCCGGAGACTTTCATCATGCTTCTACTTGATGGTCTTCAGAGTTTCTACTGTAGATGGACGCTCGTACGTGCCCTGGAAGTTCCCGATGAACATAGCACATAGTTGGTCCCACGAAGTGATAGCACGATCTAATGCAGCACCGGGGCCACCTCATAAACCGTAGACATTCCCTCCCAGTTGTCACTCTAGGATTGAGGGAATCCGTGTGGCAGGGGGCATGGTCCGGTACGGGAGCTGAGTCGTAGTCCATCCAGAACCAGTCCCACTTCTAGTCATCCCACTTTTCCATAGATTTTTGGCAATGTACCTTACCTGAGGACGGAGCTAGAATGAACAGCATCCCACCAGGTCATCATAGCTGTTGAAGCGAAGGCAAAAGAACAGCCTAAAAACTAGCAGGCATGGTTCCACCCCTATGAACATCTCACAAAGGTGTGAGAACACCTCCAAGATCACTATTGAGTTCAGTGGCAGATGGGCCCCTCTACACCCCATACTCCTCCAGTGCCATAAGGAAGAACTCAGAAAAGGGAGGCAATAAACCATTGACAAGGAAGGAGAAGAACATCACCAGTTGCCCAACCACTTTGCCTTGATGGAGGCATTTCTGCACAGGCCGTAAGGCACTAGACAAAGTAGCATGACTCCCTTCGTCGAGAATCCGAATAGGGTCCAATGATTCATCGCTTTGTAAGCTAGCTTTTGGGTGCACCGTGCTCGAGGGAGGTTCCCTTGATGATGCCCCAGCCTTAGAACTTTTCCTCTTTGAACAAGCTTGTGATTTCCCCATAATCTCGGTGAGGGCTACAGATGGAAATGGAGCAAGGAAAAGGGGCGAGCGTGCCAGAGGCCAAGGGTGCAAAAGTACTCAAAAGCAAAGCGATGAAGCAAGGAAGTGTATCAACCGCAATAAGTTTTGTTTTTTCATCATAGGGAGCGAGTAATGAGAGTGAGTGACATTCTTGCCACCACGATCCCTAGTCCAACCACATTGTTGGATACGACTCCAACTCCTCAGCTCCTATCGACTACTGGTTTGTACCACCCTATCAGTCCCACAACCACTAGAGTGGCCCTCGCCCATAGGAGACTGCGGTTCATATTCCAAATCATCCACCTTTTCAAACTTCAAGGATCAATGGGGTGGTAGGGGATTGAAATGATGATCGACAAATGTGAGCTGCATCCTGCTGTGTTTGTGGCCATGTCTTGTCAATGCTCATGGCGAGGCTTGCGTGTCATTGTATGCCCTTTTGATGAAATCCACTGGGTCATGCAGACCCAACCAATGAGGAAGGTTCACTCCTAGTGAACGATAAACATACCTTACAATGAGTGGTGGATGCCCCAGCACACTGATAATCTTGATAAACGAGAGTGTCAAAGCATGCTTCTGGGGCACATGCTTTACCGTGTGGTGTCTTAGATGACTCGGGCCACCTCAGGCACAAGGTTTCCTATTCCAAGATATGCATTTGAGCCTATCTCTATCATATCTGATGTATCAATGGTAAGATTGATGTGTGTGCTCGGGTTACAGGGGAGGGTTTGCATCCCGCATGGCCCGGTCATTACTCTGATGGGACATGTAACCATTCCCTACTCCTCTTGAATGGCGCGTTATTTGAGCCAAAAGCATAAGTAGGTGATAAGATTGGTGGTGGGTCCTCGAGTAGCTATTCGCATGCATTTCCCTAGCCAAATGATCATCACATTTACACACAGTTTAGCCAATCCAATAATGTTTAGCCTTCTTTCAACCCGTCATTGTGGTGTTCCCTTGGATTATAAAAGGGAGGCATCCTGATCGAAAGAACGGGGTGACACAACACATACATACCGAGACCACACTTGAATGGAAGAGATGTAATATGGGATCTGTTGTGTGCAATCCCATGAGAATGCACCATCCACATGACATAGGGTTTTTATCCTCCAAGTGTCCCGAACCTAGATAATCCCCTCTTATTTTCTTAGTTTGATACTCCCGAATCCCATGAAAGAAAGAGTGAGAGCACACTCCCATAAATTTGTCAATAGGATAGTCTTTTTGACCTCCATATCATGGTGTTCATATACCAACACACATGATTTTAGAATTGTGTCACTATAAAAGTCTATTAGTTAAGACTTTGTTTGGTAGTCAATGAATGGTATTGGAAAACTAAATGCTTAATTTATGGAAGAGATGACACATGCATTGGAAAATAGAGTTTGTACGGCTGCACCTTCACGACAACCATGCATGGGTGTCAAAGAGTTAGTAGAGTTGTCAAAGTTTGAGATGCATGACAAGCTGGATAAATGGCTCACGTCGGGTGTATGACATGTCATCCTAAGCTCTTTGGCTTCTCGAGGGTCATTGTTAGTTTTGTCAGTGCCTCTTTCCTTTTATGTCTTACTCCACCACTTATCGTTCAAAACATGGTCCTCTCAGAGAGCATGCAACACTATGTTCTAGGTTTTTCTTCTTCATGCCAAGATTCTCTCGAAAGGAGTGTGTCAATGGCAAACAAACCAACATATGACAGGGCATGCATGGCCTCCCTTAGGATTCTGTCCGGGGACGAACTACACTTTGGTATTTACTTGAGCGACAAGATGGACACTTGATTTTACAAAGGTTCAGGCCGCTCAAAAGTGTAATACTCTATATCATGGCGTTGTTTTGTATTGAGTGAAATTGTAACACATGAGTTGTTTGCCCACAACTATTTCCTTGCTTAAATTTGGCCTACTTTTCCATGGTTGTAGGCTTCCCCTTTAATAGGCTAGAGGGGGTTCTCGTAGAGGTGGGACGATGGAGAGGCGCATTTAGTACCTGTGATTCCCGACCGATCCAACAATGTACAATTAGGTCATCCTTTAGCGCACGCCACTCACACGTCTCATCATGTGCACATGCCACAAGCCATCCGAAGTGTGCCCATTGCCAGTGACGCCATCCCGCCATCCCATAGTAGGAATTATAGGCCCATACCACTTCCCATATGAGAACCATGTGGTCACCCAAGACACATGTCAACGGGTGCATTACGTTCCTTCAAGGACAACACAAGTAGTCGCACCCCATTTCATCCGCCGTAGTGATGGCACTATGCGTACAATCGGTAGCTGACACTATCATGGAAGACATCACCAGTCTCGTACCAGGCATTAGAGGCTGATGGTTCCTTTAGGCTAAATTCCCCTAAACTATTGTCCAACCTGCTCATGATACATCCAAGGATATTGGGATGCCCATCCCCTGATGTCAACATCGTACGTGTTGTAATGATGCACTCTAACCTACAACCTCATGACATCACTTGGGAAAGTCAGGGAACGAGGGGGGGGGGGGGCGAGATACTTTCTTTTACTCCTATGCGTGCATCCATGTGGGTTTGGTTCCCCTCATCTCAGCCTGTTAGGTTGTCTCTTGCTCCAGAGGGTGCTTTGTGTCATCCTCAGTTACATGATGAGTCAGCCCAAAAGTGGTTGGGGGAACCCATGTTCCCATTACACCAATAACATTGATAGAGGTAGCACATATTTGGGAAGTTATTTGAGACATTGCATTGCTAAATCACTCTTAGAATGACCCGAAGAGTCTCCCCTCAAGTAGTACCCTTTATGGTCCTTCCTTGGTACCAAGACAAAATCACAAGAGGGTTATGGAAAATTTTATTCAGGTTCCATAAGTAATCATTAGTAAAAACATCAATGAAACTGAAATATGGTACCCTTTATAGAATAGCATTACAAGTGATAAGCCCTTACACTGCTTATTCTAAATAGATAGCCTTTTGACAAGATCATTGTTTCTCCTTGTCGGAGTCGAGGAATCGAAATATGGGGGTTAGTAGGACCAACCTTGTGTGGATTCATGGGGTCATGTTTTCACTATATTCTTTGGGGGATTTTGGTATTCGATCTAGGAGCATGCAAGTGGATTACTGAGGATCAGGCCACTCAGAGGCTAAGAGACCTCCACCCTACTTTTTGTGTATTTTCTTTGGGAATCACTACAACACAACTCTCTCTATCCTAGGGCTTCCAACTGTTTGTGCCTTAGAAAAGTCTATTTTTGTTGCTTGCTTCTTGGCCGCCCTTTCCTGGCTCGGGGTGGGGGGGGGGGTAGAGAGGAAGTTGTAGCGGGTGTAGAGGTGATGCTGGAATGTTGCAGGCCATTGCATGCGATCGATAATGATGGCTTTTGTTGTCGATTCTTCTCCATTTGCATGTTAGCGCAAGTGGATTGGACATGTAGTTATACATCTTATCTAAGTGATATGCGGGTGATGATGGATGAGAGGTCCACCACCTATCTAGTCACCCGATTCTACCTTTTATCCATGCTAATGCGTCTTGTTATGGTAGTCTTCTTGCTTGGACAGTGAGAGCCACCTAACACGCTGTAGGGGTAGTAAGCAAGCCCTGCAGATGCCGTCGGACACTTCTTGCTTATGAAGAGCCTTTAAGGGGAATGTAGGGATGGTGTAACAAGGCTTCCAAGGGAAGCCTCACCCTGATTTGTGATCCTTGGCTAATTAAGTCATGGCTAGGGGGAGACTTTGCACCGCACATCACAAGTTGATGTAGAAGTCCTTGTAGCCACGTGTCACCTTGCGCCCACCCATGGAGGGGGTAAGATCAGACCGAGCGATGATGGCACGAGGGTCTTTGCTTGCCATGTGTTGGCACACAACTCATTCTCGATGAAGTGATAGCTCTGATCGATCCCTGAAGCTTATGTGCCTGTGCATGACACGTGTCGGTGCATGACCCATCGATAGAAAAAGTCGAGTTGCATCAAACATAGTTGGTTTAAGGGATCTCCACTAGCCCCGTGTTGCTCTGTGACCTATCCGCAACACAATGCTGGGTCTGGTCATGCGACACTGACTCTATGGATCTTTTTCCACCATGTCGCATCCTTGTTCAGGGCGAGTCCTGTACTTCAGGTACGACACTTTGGACAAAAAATGGTCTTCTTCCCTTGTTGGACCAGTGCAACCTGTGTGGGTCTATCCGGTGGACAGATGGTGCCTCATGGGCCACACCGTACTGATGTTTGAATACACTCCTGTGGATCAGAAGAGGAAGGAAGACCAATGTTGTGCCTCTCTCATGAGAAAAAGAAATAGAGGTAGGTGGAAGGATACACTCTCATTGCCTTCTTGATAAGGCTAAAAATAAATAGTACCAAGAGAAACAATGTGAATACGTGTTAAAAATGTCATCCCTGAGTCAAGAGTGCATACCCACTGAGAGTTCTCAATTGAATTTGTCCTTCTCATTCCAAGATGACAAATTTCACTTAGGATGCTACTTTAGATGACATTGAATGAGCAATAAAAGCCATGCAGAACACATCTGTTGCTGTATAGCTGGACATTTGGGAGAATGTGCCATACATGACAGTTTGGTGGCATGCATAGTACTAGGTTGGAAGACAGCTCATAATATCAAATATCATTTATTAATTGCTACAATAACTAGGCCCTTGAGGTGTCATGCGGTGCCCCAGGTGAGTCTCCAAGCTTGCAATGTCTCCAGGTCTCCGCATGTACAGGGTTGTAGGTGTTGCTGGAGTTTGTCCGCTGGTGCAATGGAAAGACCCGATTGTCGCCGGATACATACAATGTCGTGGCATGGCAGCCCTCTGCCTTTGCGCATGCACGATGCACGCCATAGGGAAAAGCCGTTGGCCACCTCACCCTTGTCCTCGCACTCACTACCACCACACCTTTTGTACATACTCCATAAACATGTGCGCACATATTTATTCATATGAATAAATGTGAATCTATCAATATAAATTTATTTAAATTTACCTAAGTTTCATTGGATTATAATAACAAACTCTAAAAGGTGGTTTGTGTCACAAGATTCATCACCTAAGTATATTTTTCACAAGGTTGTTTTGTAACCTATTGAGCATCCAACATGCCTAAAAATAGAATAAGTGTTAACAACCTCCCCTCCACCCCCAACAAATCATTGGAGGAGGGGGAATGAATCTACCCGTCCTACAGATCCATCCCAATGGAAACTCCCTACCTCTGTTCACACCTTTTTATTTGATGCCATCATTGCAAGTACATCTAAAACGAGAAATAAGTACACCTCCATAAAGACTCAATATACAAAGACACAAAAAAATCATAACAAGAGGAGGAGGGGGGGGGGGCACTCACCCATTCTTTTCCCACATCATTTCTTGACTTCTTGAAAGCTTTCCAGTCACCAAGCTTGTAGAGTTCATGATCCTCAAGCCAAGGTGGTATGTCAACTTCCTGATACCCCACATATTTTCTCTTCATATCCCCAAGCCATGCAAATGGTTCTTGTTGATGAACTACTGGTCCTTGTTGATTCATCAAATGTGTTGTATCATCTATGGATGAATCTACTTCAGTGTTTGAATCTTCTGTTAAATCTACTTCGGTGTCGTCTGAATTGTAGGATTGGGTCTTCCTCATGTTTGAATACACTACTATGGACTAGAAGAGGAAGGAAGAACAATGTTGTGCCTCTCACGGGAAGAAGTAGAGGTAGGTGGAAGGAAATGCTCTCATTGCCTTCTTTATAAGGCTAAAAATAATTAGTACCAAGGGAAACAATGTGAATGCGTGTTAAAAATGTCATCCCTGAGTCAAGAGTGTAGACCAACAGAGAGTTCTCAACTAAATTTGTCCTTTGCATGACAAATTTGACTTTGAATGCTAGTTTAGATGATATTGAATGAGCAATAAAAGCCATACAGAACACATATGTCATTGTATAGCTGAACATTTGGGAGAATGTGTTTTGGTGGCATGCATAGTACTAGATTGGAAGACAGCTCATAATATCAAATATCATTTATTAATTGCTACAATAACTAGGCCCTTGAGGTGTCACAGTGCCCAGGTGAGTCTCCAAGCATGCAACGTCTCCCGGTGTCTGTGAGTATGGGGCTACAGGTGCTGCTGGCGTTTGTCCGCTAGCGCAACGGAAAGACCCGGCTGCCACCAGATACATACAAGACTGTGGTGTGGTAGCCCTCTGCCTCTGCGTGTGATGCAGCCACGGGGAAAAGCTAATGGCCACCTCGCCCTCGTCGTCGCACTCACCACTGCTACACTTTTTATACATACTCCTTAAACGCACGTGCAAGATGGGGCTACAGACAAAAATACGCTCGACAACTCTAGGGAAAAGACTAGCAGTATTTAGACAAAATAAATAAACTAAGTTTGTTTGAAGTTCTGTGCTGATGATCAGTTCCTATGAAGCCTCACGCAAAAATGCAAAGAGACATCACTAAACGTCACACAACAGGCGACTGTTCCTGAATTTCATCTGTCTCTCGGGTCATCTTATGGTGCTCAGATTTCACTCTTGTCCAGTGCAAGTGCAACCCTCTTGGCCGTTCCTAAACCAGTTCTGTCGAGTGCAATAGAGGAGTCACGCGTGATCAGATACTTCAGTTAACCTTTTTGTTTAGCCTTTCACGCAGCGCCGCCTAGGATAGCATGCTTTCCTTGCTCGACTCAAGCGCGCCATGACAAATGTTGACACGGGTGCCATGAGCTCTTGGAATTACTAGCAACTCACTTCTCTGCAGGGAACAACATTAGGGGCAACAAGCCAGACGATATGTAGTATTAGGTACTATTTCCACATTTAGGTCCAGATGGAATTGGCTTGCCGCACTGCTGTGCAAGAATAAGAATCTTATCGCTGCTCACCTGCTGGTACGTTATTGGTACTAATGATACGGCCCACACAAGGTATATCAATTGCTTCCACAATGTGCTGGCTTAGGAGGTTTCTACTACTATAAAACATCTCTGTAGCGAAACAGGGGGGGTGACTGTAGCAACGAACATCTTGTGATACGTTGCTACAGTGGTTCCTCGGTGATGTAACTGAACCGCCCGCTGCTGTTGTGACCCTAAGTAGCAACTGTTGAGCGTTAAGAATATTCAATGTTGGGCTGGCCTTGGTCCAGTTGGGCTTGCTACACATGCCCAACCCACTCTAACCGGGATGAGGTTTCGGCAAGCAAATCCCTAACTAGCAGCGGCAGGAGGGAGGCTCTCCGGAGTGACTGGGAGGCGGCGGCACAGTTGCTCGCCCGAGATCTCTGGGAGACCGGGTCGAGTTCGTGGTGCAGCCGTTGCAGCATGTGCGTGGACTCCGGAAAGCAGGGAGGACGCTCAAATCAAGGGCGAGATGAGCGGGATGGCGAGGAGGTGCAGTCTTATGTGCCTCACACTAGGGTTCGTCCTTCTCTTCCCCTATATCTAGCTCCTCTCGGCCGGTCTGCAAAAGAAGAGTTTTTGACAGCTAACTGGAAATCTCTCTCACTCTCTCGCTCTGTTGGTGGTGCTTGGTGCTGCATCGTTGAGGCTCGCCCACACGGTTAGCCAGACCTGTGTGGAGAGGTCTTGTATCTCCGTCTTCCACACCGTCGGCAACGGCGGCTTCTAGGATTTCTGGGACAGCGGCTAATGAGCCGTGCCTGACCTCAATCTCAGAACAGTTCAAGCGATTCAGTTTGTAAGTACTCCACTCTCGATTGATACTAGTGGATTATTGCTTAAGTAGTCTGAATGATGATGTCTATGATGGTTAAATTTGCTCTAAGATTAACTAGCTAGAGAGTACCCTAGTTGTCTCAGTGTGTCTTATCTCTCGTGTATACACCAAATTGAGACTGTGTTTACCATCAATCTTGAATTGCATTCTGTTTTAGTTCTGAAATAAAATGCTG
>VSTD030000711.1:0-14865 GCA_008808055.3 Sporobolus alterniflorus
TGCATGGATACAACCACATCCTCATGGAGCAATTCTAAGACATATTTCAAATACGGTAATCTCGTTCTTATGTTCTTTCATCAATTATCTTGAGAACCAATTGCTACCTAATGATTTAATTATTGTTAGGAACCATAGAGATGATGAGGAGGATGACCGAGACATAAAGAGGGCGCTGGAGAGGCAAGGAGATGTGCACATCAAGCTGTAGATCCAATCCAATTCGGAATTCGAGAGTTTGACTTCGAGTCTAACTCAGAGTCCAGGACCTTCGCGACTTCAAATTGATGTACATACGAAATTGGATTTGGACGTTCTACATATGCACGGAAAGAGGATGAGATAAAATTTCCAATGGAACTGGTCCCATGTACAACTAAAATCATATTAGACCAGAATTGCGGAAACAATTTCAATATATAGAGTCCAACTCATCCAGGAGCTGTCCATATTAAAACTGATGCCCAAGTCGCATACGACATCGAATTGGGGAGTTCTTGGAGTCCTTGGAAAGGTAATTAGATAGCCTTTCCAATAGAACTGGTCCCATGTCCAAAGTCATAAGGAGTCAATAGGAATCATTGAAACAATTGGACATCGAGAATCTATCTTGGTGTTGTTCCGCCGTTTTTGGCCTTTGGGTTGTGTATCGTGTCTAGCTCATTAGGGTTGCATCTAGGGATTACTTGCACATCCCCAGACTCTTTATAATTAGTAGCCATCATACCATTAGAGTTTGGATTTTGCTTAGATTAATCTATCAAGAACAGTTTCACTGCTCGACTGTTTGTAAAGCCCCACATTCATGAGCTAATACATTCATTTGCAAGTTTAGTTGTATTCGTTACTGTTCTTGCTTGTGTTCTCTGTTGCACTTGCAGGGATAAGCCTTCTTGGTGAGGTCAACTTATGTGCAGACGTGTTGGTAACCAACAGAGCCGTGGTGTAGCAATTTTAAGGTTACGATCATCTGTTCCGAGCCTTCTTTACCAACGTTGAGATCTCCACCAATCTACCACTACCTCGTGGAAGATTGGAAACTAACATCTCATCACCCGGTCATGCCTGAGGCCAAGACCTCCAAGTTGTCCATCCAACCGGAGGACACGCTCAGTAAAATGATTCCGTTGTCCACGGAGGAACCTTCAAAGGTTGCTCACATAGGCAACAATTTGGACCCTAAATAGGAACTCGCGCTCATCAAATTCCACCAGGAAAATAAAGACATCTTCGCATGGAAGCTTGCTGACATGCCTGGAGTTCCTAGGGAATTGATTGAGCACGGATTGCATTTAGACCTGAAGGCTAAGCCCGTCAAGCAACAACTCTGCCATTTCACCCAAGACAAGATAGCTAGATTGTTAGACGTCAGATTCATTAAAGAAGTGTACCACCTAAATTGGCTCACCAATCCCTTTCTTGTACCTAAAAAAATAAAGATTGGAGGATGTATGTTGATTATACTGATCTTAATAAGGCATGCAAAAAAGATCCCTTCGGACTTCCCTAGATCGATCAGGTTGTGGACTCCACAGCCGGTTGCAGTCTTCTAAGTTTTCTTGACTGCTAATTTGGGTATCATCATATTCCCCTCAAGGTAGAAGACAAATTAAGACATCCTTCATCACTTCATTTGGTGCAATCTGTTATACAACTATGCCCTTAGGACTCAAAAGTGTAGGTGCAACTTACCAGCGGAGTATACAGCGGTGTCTGCATTCATAGCTTGGGCGCAACGCTGAAGCGTACATTGACAACGTGGTTGTAAAGACTCAGGAAGATGAGGGACTCATCGCTGATCTAGTAGAGACCTTCGACAACCTAAGAAAATTCAAAATAAAGTGGAACCCTATGAAGTGTACATTCGGTGTATCCTCAGGAAAAATACTCGGGTATATGGTCTACCATTGTGGCATTGACCCTAACCAAGAGAAGGTGTTGGCTATCACCAAAATGAAGCCACCCGAGAGCCTCCATGATGTGCAGAAATTGACGGGATGCATGGCCGCTTTGAGCAGGTTCATCTCGTAACTCAGCGTCAGGGGACTTCCTTTTTTTAAGTCCTCAAGAAACAGGACAAGTTCCAGTGAACTCAGGAGGCACAAGAGGCCTTCAAAGACTTGAAGAAGTATCTAACAACCCCACCCACTCTGGTAGCCCTGGAACCCCACGAAAACTTGCATCTCTACATATCCGCTACAAGCAATGTGGTTAGTACAACTATCATCGTTGAACTGGGGGAGTCGGACACTAACTGCAAGATCCAATATCCAGTCTACTTCATTAATGAAGTGCTAAGCGACTCCAAGACTCAATATTTTCACATCATGAAGCTCGCCTATGCATTACTGATCATGTCTCGTAAGCTATCCCACTATTTTTAGGCACACCAGATTGAGGTTCACGCATCATTGACTCTGGGCAAAATACTAAATAACAGGGAAGCAACCAAGAGAATTGCTAAATGGGCTATTGAGTTATCCATGTACGACATTGTCTGCAAGCCAAAGACAGTAATCAAGCCTCAAGCTCTAAGCGACTTTGCGTCTGAGGGACAGAGATGCAAACGTCTCCTAGAGAAAGAGAGCTGGAATATTGGACCATCAATTTCGATGGTTCCATATAACTTCAAGGCACAGGAGCAGGAATTCTGGTAACATCTCCTAAAGGGAAAAGTTTCAAGTATGTCTTGCAAATGCATTTTTCAGCATCTAACGATGCAGCCGAGTATGAAGCATTGCTTCGTGGTCTATGGATCGCCACGACAATCGACATCCACCAACTCAAGGTTCTCAGGGACTCACTGCTCATTGTCAATCAAGCCAATAAAGAGTGGTCATGTCTGGATGACAAAATGCTGTTGTACTGCCAAGAGCTCCGCAAGTTAGAAAACAATTTCAGCGGTCTCGAGTATTTGCATATCTTGCAAGGAAAAAATGAGGCCGCGGATGAGTTAGCCAAGCTCGGTTCCAGTCGAGCCACAGTTCCCATAGGGGTCTCTCTGCAGGAACTCCATGGGCCAAGCTTTTCAAAAGCTTTAGCAAAGGCTACCAAGCTGGTCGAGTCATCCCAGGAGACTCTACCACCAAGCGAAAGCATAACTGAGTCACCTGAAGTCATGGAACTCCACTCAGATTGGCGCACTCTGGTCATGATATATTTCAGGACAAGGGTCTTGCCAGAGGACAAGGTTGACCATGAACAACTACGTCATTGGGCAGAACAGTACACATTAGCAAATGACGAGCTTTTTCGGTGAAGCGCTAACGACACTCTGATGAAATGCATCACCCTAGATGAAGGATGTGTTATACTGCAAGATATCCATGCAGGAACTTGCGGCAGTTATGTGGGTGCAAGATCTTTGTGGGTAAGAAATATAGGCAGGTGTTCTTTTGGCCCACTGTGGTGTCTGATGCCGACTCCCTAGTCCGTCGGTGTGAGGGTTGTCAGTTTTTCGCTTGCCAGAAACACATGCCATCTCATCAACTGTAGACCATACCTATTACCTGACCTTTCTCTACATGGGGGCTAGATTTGGTAGGTCCATTCAAGAAAGCTAAAAGTGGATTCACACACAACTTCATTGCATTGGATAAATTCACAAAATGGATCGAAGTAAAGCCTGCCACTTCAATCACAGCGGCCAAGGTGGTGGAATTCATCAAAGAAATTATGTACAAGTTTGGCATCCCTAATAACATTACCACTAAAAATGGGACTCAGTTCGCAGCGAGAGAGTTCAAAAACTTTTGTGCAGACTTGGGCATTAAAATTAATTATGCCTTAGTGCCACACCCGTAGAGCAATGGTCAAGTGGAGCGCTCAAATGGCATGATCCTTCAAGGACCGAAGCGTAGAATCTTTGATAGGCTCAAGCCTTATGTCAGAAAATGGG
Organism: Sporobolus alterniflorus; assembly: GCA_008808055.3. Taxonomy (NCBI): domain Eukaryota; kingdom Viridiplantae; phylum Streptophyta; class Magnoliopsida; order Poales; family Poaceae; genus Sporobolus; species Sporobolus alterniflorus. The sequence goes on from VSTD030000711.1 coordinate 3,899, forward strand.
TTAAAGAATTCCCATCAGTATTATGGTCCCTTCATACCACCTCGAGTCATGCTATAGGCCACACACCATTTTCTCAAGTTTACGGATCCAAGGCAATGCTACCCACCGAAGTGGAGCACAAATCTTTCCATGTGCAGCATTTCAATGAAGAGCAGTTGGACGAGTCACGAGTTGATGATTTAACCAGGTTGGAGGAGTTATGTGAGGCCGTGGTCACTCAGTCAGCAAAACACCAACATGCCATGAGGTGATATCACATGTGGAACATGAGTTCATGCAGTTTTCAGGTGGGAGATTTCATACTTTGAAAGATCCAAATGAATAAAGACTGGCACAAGCTTTTCCCAACCTAGGAGGGTCCTTATGAAATAGTCGAAGCGACTCGACCCGGCTCATACAGACTGCAGCGAGAAGATGGCTCCGAAGTTCCAAATTTCTAGAATGATGATCAGTTAAGACCTTTTTATATGTAGGTAAATTTTTTGTACATTTTTGTTTATTGCCTACTGCATTAACTCATGGGCCAATACTTCATTCAAGGGGCTGCATTATGTACTCATATATGTTTCATATAATGAAATATTACTTCTGTGGTATTTGTTTCATTTTCATGCAAACAACATCTTTACCTTAGCTGTGAAAGACTTCGCATGGCTGGGCTAGATGACTACAACATCTTACAGCCCAGACACTTAGTCAAGAATAGAATGGGAGGGACACATGACTCGATCAGCGTTAAAAATCTCAGTTCTCACAGCTTCACATGCATGAGTAGTCACGCCATGAGTGCGCGACGAAAGAGCACTTAGCCTGGCATGATTTGAGACAAACTCGAGTATCCGGAGGGACTCGGTACCCATGCAACTCAGATGGATCAAGATCTTTAGTTGTCTAGTCAGGCGAGCTCATGCTCTATGCCACGCGACCATGACACTAAGAACTAATCACATCTTGGAAAAACCCATAGCTCGACAAATTGAGCAAGGTCTCAAGCTGAGTCATCAAAAGTCTCGAATTTTATACAAACTCAGCACATGAGGCCCATAGTCTTGAGCACTAGGCTAGAAACCACTTGGTAAAAAATCAAAACTGCCCAAGCAAGCTGGTAAATATGACTCTCATTCACGATGGCTCCGAATGCCCGAGTCCATGAGACTATGCAGGCACTAAGTCCGGGCTAGTATGAGAGCAAAATCCTTATCGATAAACTAAATAAGGTATAAAACATCGATCTAGCATGACTCTGAATCATGGTAAGATGAGTCACAAACTCACAGAGGCAGGAGATCAGTCAGATGATATTAGTTTTTGGTTCTACTAGCAAGGTCATTCGCAAGAAACAATTCAAAGGGATAATTCATGGTAAGATGGGTCAAAAACTCGCGCAGATAATTTCCATTCATGATAGTATAGCTACATGGAGGAAAGACCCAAAGTTACTTAATGTAATAACATCATAATCTACCCTATGGACATATCTACTCCAAGCATATCCACGATGTGTCCCGCTGTCACAGTAGAGTCCTCAATGAGCTTTAATGCTTCTTCATCACTACAGGTTGATGCGAAGCCTTCACCCGCTACGTCCAAGTCAGTCCGGGGTATAAGGACTTCAAAATGCTAAGAGTTAGACTTGCCGGTTGCTTCATATTGGCAAGAATAATCTCTCAAGACCTAGTCAGCAAGCTGTCTAGCATCTAAGGAGCTCGTGTCTCGGAAGAGGAGTCGTCGGGATAGAAGAATGATATCGCATTGTCCGCCATCGCCTTCAAGGCATTAAGCTCGGCATTCGACTCTGCGAGCCGAAGCGGGGTTAGTCAGAAAATGTTTCAAGAATGATAAAATATTCTAAAGCAGCCATGGGAACTTACTTTCTAGTTTACTAGTTAGCTGAGCATTCTGCTCCTTATAGTCATCATTCGCCCAAGTAGTGCACTCCAAGCAGAGTTCCCGTGTCCTGACTTCATTTAGCCCATCCACCACCTTATTTTCTAGGTGTTTCACCTCGTCTTTGAGAGTGGGGATCTGAGCGGCAAACTTATCAGTAGATATCTTCAAATCTTTAACTGCCCGAGCTAGAGTAATGACTTCAATTTAAGCCACTTTCTGGACAGTCTTTTCCTTGTCTCTCTCTGTTTTTAGGTCAGGGAAGGCTTTGGCAGCTGAGTCCAGGTCATCGGGAATAATGCCAAGGGCCATGAGTTGAGCCTTGTATGTTGCAAAGCAATGCAACAGACAGTTCAGAGTTCACTCACATGGTCTAATTATGAATATTAAGAGTTGATTGAATGATTACCATCTTTTTCCTGTCTCTCTTGCACCAGTTTAGCTTCAAGTTCTTATCTTTGAGTAAGGAGGACCGAGTTAAGCTTGCTCACTTCTTTCAGCTCGTCTTCAAGAACCTGGGTTTTTTTCATCCGCTTTACTACAACCTTCAGAAACTTATCCTTGTCTTGAGAGTGTTTAACTAACGCCTACATAAGGAGAAAGTCAGATCTATGTTGAGAAGGTGCGGTAAGGAGGTTTTAAAGCACTTACGTCAATTTGAGCTGAGGTGGACTTCAGACTGGAGTAGAGTGCCTTTATATTCTCTCAATCAGCTTTGGTACCCACGACCGTCATTACGAACCGCCCAATGTGGAATCCCACCTAGATGAATTCTGGGTTGTCCAACAAAGACTCTGCAACCTGTGAATGCTACTGCAGTAGTTTCTTAGACTCAGGCTCAGACGAGCCCTCGCCAGGTTGACACCCATCGACAGCCCCAAGTCCATACGATCGGGGGCTCGAGGGAGATGCTACGGGGGACTCAACTATTTTTGGGTTTGAGTAAGTACCTGTAGGGTTGTGGCCCGAGGCGGCATGGGTTGGAGAGGGCGGGGCATCACCAGTACCAGGGGAGCCTCGGGCATCCTTTGGGCTAGGGGGCTTCAGGGGTTCTGGCACAGTTTTCTCAGCTTGAGGACTCGGGGGCTTGTCCACCTTTGGGGATTCACTGCTGATCGGGACACCCTTTGTAGAAGAGTCCAGGTTGATGTCCTGGGGCACTCTGCACATGGTTTCATGAATTACAAAGATGGCAAAGGAGGAAAAAATACTCATGACAAGTATACCATTTTTATCGATGGATTGAGATCCTTTGCTGAGAACCTGATGGAGGAGTCAAAGCAGGAGCCTTGGGTGCAGGTTCATTTATTTTGATCTCGCTTGAAGATCTCCCCGTGGCATTCTTGGCCTTTTTTTGAGGAGTCAGGTTGGAAGTTACTTTCCGTTTCCCGGCTCGAGTCTTTGAGGCACTAGCACTGGCTCCAGTGGAGGGGTCACTCATGAACTCGTACTTAGGAGGCTGGGCCAAAACTAGGATGGCCAGAATCGGAACGTCACAGTTGAAGCCAGGGATGGGAGAGATAAAGCTATCCAAAGCCTATATTCAGACATACAAGATATAAAATTTCAAGAAGGCAATAATATTGATAAAGACAAGGGCACCTTACCGGGTCCCTTTCTACCCACGATATGGTAGGAGTGCACCTGCTCATCAGTCGGCCAGCTGGAGGTGTCTTGGAATATTTCTTCCAGATGTTTCACAAAAATTTCCGGAGTAATCTTCTCGCTGGTTTCCCGAGTCGGGTCTAGGAGTCTACTGTATTTCCAACCCGGGTGAACTTGTTTCTTCAGAGGAAGGACTCCGTGAGCCAGCCAATGGGCGTCCACGCAGACTCCCATCAAGCCCTGCTCTTTCAAGTAGTTGATTTTGTTGGTCAGAGCTGCTACTTGGGGTAGTTTGAGTGGGGTGGGCTCTTCACTCCAAGTTCCTTGGAACTCAAGGAGTTAGCCGACAAATGTAGGGAGGCTAGGTTTATGGTTCTTGCAATAAAACCAGGTCACATGCCATCCTGGGAGAGAAGTCTTCAGAGGAAGGTCGAGGAAGTCATCATGAGGGTGGGTTTGAAGACCTACAACCCCAATAATTTTTCGGTTAGCGGCACTCGGCTGGTATTTTAGGAAAAATAGTTCTTGAACAAGGGAAAATTGGGGGAATTCCTAGGAAAGCTTCACAGAGTTGGATGAAGATAGCGATTTGAAGAATGGAATTGGGATTGAGGTGGACTAATTCACTTTTATAGTGGTCAAGGAGTCCATAGAAGAAATTGCAGGCCAGGAGGCCGAATCCGCTTTGAAAGAAAGATGAAAATACCACAATCTCATTCGTATTGGGTGTGGGAATGTCTTCTTCGGCGGCATGCCATTGCAGCACTGCACAGTCTGGGAGGAAGTGGTTCACAACAAGCTTGTGAATTTCGCTTTCATCTGCGATGGATGGCTGGAACAAGTGTCGGTGCGAGGTGGCCATGGCTGGGAAGAAGTTCTGTTACAGTGAGAGACCGGCGTGAGCGTGGAGGCGAAGGTCGCAAGGAGGAAGGTGAGAAATGGTAGAGTCATGAGAAATGGTTAGGGTTGATGGCCAGATCCCCTTTTTAACAGCGGTAGCAACGAGGGGGCACACAAAGTTCCACTGGTTTGTGCCTAAAATAATGTTTCAACGGTCAGATTTAACCCAATGGTAAAAAGAATTTACTTCCATCTATTGGCAATAGAGGAAAACAATAAGAGATAGTATAAATCTGATCACAGATTCTTAGATCAAGAGAGAAAAGGAGTTTTCATTTGGAGTAATATCAAAATTTGACTCCTGAATCAATTCTTTAGGAGATTTGGTACGGGAGTCAGAAGCTACACCTATTCGGTGCACCTATTTGCGTTTTCAAAAACTTGGTGGGACTCGGTCAGAGCCATTTAGCACTCAACTAGAGCCAAATAGCACTCAACAAGTTATTCCCAGTCAGATAGAGCACTCGACAACTTCGCCAAAGCAGAAAGATTTGGTTGACTAGGATTGAATCTTGCTTGCCAAGCACTCGGGAGTTGCTGATGAGGTTTGGTACCATGGGTACAACGTCTCTTGGACTCGGCAGAAAGGAACAGGGGGGGGCCTACCATGAGTCAACCCACTCCACCTAAGGACATGGGCCAGGAGGCCCATAATCGTGGTGGTTTAGAAGATAAATATAGAATCAAATCTTGTAAATAGGGCAAGTAGAGATACAGTCCAGGTTAGGTACTATCATAACTAACCAGATCTTTCGTATAAACCCTACCCCCTTAGCCTATAAAAGGAGGGATAGAGAGGGACTCAACCCAACAAATCATAATACAACTGACGCACACAGGAAATAAGGTTTTTATCCTCACGGAGGCCCGAACCTGTATAAACCCTCATGTCTCTTGCATTTCATTATTCTCTACATCTGTGAGCACCCCTACTCTCAAATCTAGTCATAAACCACGATAAGACGTGCCCAAATGATGCCTACCCCGTCAAGCAGAAGCTCAGGGACCATGACATGATGAAGAATTTCATGGCCTCAGGATCCCTCACTCAAGGCGTGGAAGTCGATGAGCTCCCCAACGAGGGCTGTGCGACACCCTTCCCTAGAGAAGACGCAGCCATGACGATCTATTATGGGCACCCCTCATCGGGGGTGCGCCATGTGTCTGACCTGAGTCCAGGAACCCCAGCTCACTGCGGCTGGGGGTGTAGGGACTCAGGGATGTAAGGACATAAATTTTTCAATATCTTTGTACATTAACATAAGTAGGAATATGGATATGTACATTATAGCCCTACAATAATAAAAAAGCAGACATTGGTGTCATGACAAAGAATCATGCCCAGGCAAGTGCCGGCATAGAGTAAAGACCCACTTGACCGATGGCGATGCCCGACTGGAGGTGGCATCCGTACTTGCTCAACGGGACAACAGCTGGTGGCAAGCGTGGTGGGAGCTTCCACTACAAGAACGTTTGCCATGATCTACCTCACTAGCCATCATGGGCAATGGAGCGGGGCGTGCTTCAAGATTAGCGGTGAGGAAAGGCGATTTCTGTCCTAACTCGCTGAAGATCAAAAGAGCAAGGTGAGCAGTTCGGCACCTCTTTATTTATACCGTAGGGGAAAACCGAAGCGGCCGTTTGGAACCCACACCTGGGATAGTGCGAGGCATGCTAGGCACCTCGGTGTTTTCTCCATCCAAGCAGCGCAACGCCCCACTCACTAAAAGTGGGGACTGAGCCTGCACATCAACAACGTTGTTCCACTGAACGTGACGAGGCGGCAAGGAAGGTGAGCTGTCACGCCCACGATTTCAAGAAGAATGCATGGCCTTTGTTCCTCGATAGAGTAACCCCAACAAGCCAATGGCACGGGGCAACTCCATGTGTGGGACGCAAATCAGTTAAGGAAATCCTATCCGTAGCATCTCTTTTCATGCACTCCTTTATTGCTCCTGAAAGTACACATTTCAGCCAAAAGTGACATGATACAGACAGGCAAGCCCGCCTGTATCATGGCACTCAGGGGCTACCCAAATTAGGTTAGTATCCAAAAAATTTGCACATGTTTTCCCTTTTTCAAAAGAAAGAAGGGACAATAGGAGGCTGTTGTATCTCGATTGTGCAAATAACCTATTTTCATTCATTTGGATCTTTTGTACTTACACAAAAGCAAAAAGTTGACTACACAAGCTACCACTGCTACTACTCCTCCATGCCATCAAGAGGGCTGCGAGCAACTGAGGAAGCAGCATTCAATGCTAGCGACTCCAAGGCCGCGTACACCGGGTCCAGAGGGCATCTGCCTCATCCTCTATCAGGTCCGCATTATGCTTGGACCCGAGCAACTCTAGCTTAGTTTTTAGCTCCAGGAAATGTGACAAGGCGGCAACCAACGCGGATCAGGTCGCCCAGCAGGCTCCTTTAGCAGCCATAGTGTTGACCCAGCCCTCGAGCAGCTCCACCACCAAAGACAGAGATGCTGCCAGAGAAGACGGCCTATTGATGCCGTCTAGCAGCAAGTCCCAAACTCACATAGCCGAAATCCACAAGGCCTCCAACTCAGTGTCTACAGATCGTCGTGTGGTTAGCTCTGCCCCAAGGTGCCCGGTGGCCTCATCCAGACAGTCGGCCCATCGGGCCTGACCGAGTGGTGGTCCCGGGAGCAGGACGTAGATCCTCGTGGCAGGCCACTCAAGCTGCGAGTACAGCTCCTCCAACCTCTGGAATTCAGCAACCAACTCATCCATAACTTCCACCTGGAAGGTCTCATCAGGCGAGCGCCCCAGCACCAACTCCACAGTAGAAGACACTGCCGCCCAAAGCGCAGAAAGTTCTCCGTCCACTTCAGTATGGCAGAGGTAGCGACCCGCATCCCCTCCGACAAGTGATTCCTCACCCGTGGTGGGCCAACAATGGAAAGACACAGCTTAGAGCCCCAGGCCCGTAGAGGAGAAAGCTCCTCAAATTGCTCTCGGCACTCCTTCTTGGAAACAACCAATCATCGTACACTATCAGCTGACACGTTGGACAAGCTACGAAACTTCTCCTCGACTACCTCCCAGACCCGGTGCAGCTCCGCAAGCTCACCCTTGAGGAGGGTGACCTTTCGGACAAGGCCCTCAGTGTCTTCACGAGCAGATGCCAGCGCTGTGGTGTTCTCCACCTCCCACGCCCGGGTCAACTCTGCCTGCAACACAAGCATGTCCGCGCTCCCCTGGGATAAATGCTATAAAATCAAAGATGGGAAGAAGTGAGGAAACTCAAAGGGAGCCAGGGGCACACATGCAAGCTTTTTCTTTCTTTCTTTCAAACTAACCCGAAGTGGATGCAGGATGCCCCAGTCGACCAAAGCCAAAGTATCATGCAACAGCCTCTCCGCGCTGGTGACCTGCGAACACGTGAGCTCCTCATTGCCCTCCACATGTATCCGTTCCCTCTGTGCCCACAGCCGTTCACGGCAAACACGGTTGGCCTCCTGCCTCGCCGCATCCTTAGGTAAGATGATCCCCCGTGGGGCGCTATGAGCATGCCCGAGACCCTACACAGGATCATACCAATGTTGAGAAATGGAGATTGGCACAAGTAGCTAAAAGCTAGACCTAGTAGACTCACCCTAGGGTTGTCGACACTTTCCCTTAAGGGGACCAGGCCGAAGCTGAGATTTGGGTTAGCTCCAGAAGCAAGAACCCCTCATATCCGAGTGTTGATCATCGTATTTCCCAACTCTTTGGAGAAGGGGTAGTCAGGACAACTTGGCCCTAGATGCATCCGTATGGCCACTTCCCGTCGACGAAGCAGTTGGGCCCCGCAGCTGAAAAAGGTCTGCAGAATCTCCACATCCATCAGTTCTCTTTGCAGCAATCCCTAAACAATCTCCCACAGGGGCTGCAGCCTGTGAAGGCCCGTTTGAGAAACACAATAACCCCAATTGGGTTGGGGGATGGGGCGGCTACCCATAAACATGGGGAGTGATGCATCGGTGTCGTTCCTCAGAAAGAACCATGCTCTCTGTCACCCGACCGGAGGGCCGGACATCGGGAGGTGAAAATAGGGATCAACTCCAGGGCCAAAGCCACCGCTTCCACGTCCGAGCCCTATTGTTGCTGGGCACGGAAGAAGTAGTTCCACATATTGATGTGGGGCCAATCCCCATATAGGCTTCGCACAGGGTCATGAAGGCCGCCATATGCAAGATCTCCGAGGGGGTCAAGTGATTCAGCTCTAGGCCATAGAACTAGAGCAGGCAGCGAAGAAATTGGTGTGATGGCACATCAAATCCTCGCTCGTAGCATGCCACGCACACCACGACGTATCCCCCCACCGGAGCAGGAGATGCAGCATCCTCGGGCGCATGACAGGTAGCCAAGTCCACCGCTGTCATATGCCCCTGACTCATGAGGTTTTGCGGGTGCTCCTGCATGACCTCTGACGCAGTCCAACCCAACTCCACCATGGATCAGAAGGGAAGGAGAGATGACACCCCATAAGCTCAACAACTCCCTCCTGTTTTCTAGATTTGTTTCTCTGTCTCTCTTTCTTTTCAGTCATGGGGAAGGAGGCGGGAAGACTGTGGGAGACTGTGCGGGAGGATGTAGGCTGCACAGGAGCGACTGCCAGCTCTATAGCCTCGTGGTGTAACAATCGAGGAGGCAAAGCGGCTGGGCTATGCAAGTGTGATAAAAAGGTGCAGTAAAAACGAGCTTACACATCACCCAACTCCTCGTACGATCTGCGCTCTACATTGTGGCATATGGCAACCATATCAAAAACGGGTCCCATGATTGTCGTGGGTTTTGCCAAAGCTCTGGGTTCGAAGGCGAAACCTGCCAGTCATGTCAGAGCTGCCCAGAACAACTAGAGTGAGGGACAAAACGACACAAAGGGTGGCCAGTAGCTGGTGCATCTGGAAGCCCATCAAGGGGACTAGGCATCCTCAAGCTTTGTATCTGAGTCCTGACCAGGAGGTTTCCTTCATGTCCCTCTGTGTGGGCTAGCACCGAGCCGTCCGGCTTTCCCCACCATGGATTACTCGGGAAAGACGCTTGAAACCACCCGGTCCGAATTTGACTCAGGGGGGAGGCATTAGCCCTTGTCTGGTCCTATGGAGAGGCACTTGCCCTGGATGGCTCTCACCCATGAATGGTGGCCCAGGCTCCACTCAGATCCTGACTTGGCACTATGGTGTTGAGTCACAAACTATTAGCCAGCACGAGAGCTCGGGACCATGCTGACTAGCAAGTCTGTGTAGCTCAGCCCCTCTGGGTTATCGAAACACCTGAGGACGGGGTCAGTGCATATGCTGCACCACATTCTAAAAACCCAAATGGAACTGTGTGACTTCATTAAGTCATCAGTGCAAAACCAAGCAATACATATAGAACTTAGCCTCCACCTGAGCTTTTACCTCGAACGCAGTCTCGGGGGCTACACAGTGGGCACCACCGTGGCATTCCCAATTGAAATCGTGGAGGCTTTAGCCCCACGATCTCATCACCGAATCCTGCAGAAGTTCCCGTAATAACATATGAGTATCTGTTCTACCCATCGTCGAATGACCGACTCCGGCCACCTGCTCGATGGAGGGCTTGGGGGCTACTATTGGGGTCTAGTACCGTGGGTCACCGGTTATGACCCAAAATTCTAGATACGACCAATTCCCTCTAGTGGAAAATGACCAAGGAACAATACACCCCATACTGGATATGGCCCCAACACTTTAGGCTGAAGAGGAGGGGCCACCAACCTAAAAGGAACTAATCCTAAGAGTAATCTAAGCCATCAATTTTCTACCCTAAGATAGGTGTGGACAGACAGGATTTTACTACCTGTCTATCCGTCCCGCCTCCCTCCTCAACTTGGGGCAAGATCCAAGCCTCCGATCAAGCATGCCCGAGGGCTTTCAGCAACAAATAAGCATTGCCAATCCCGGGGCCTTGGGAAGGGGTGGCCTTAGGCGCCTGGCACAACGGGACATAGCCGCAAGAGCCCTTGCGCACCTGACAACATGTACTCAAGTGTTGAATCTATCCCATCACCGCCTGACATAGTAGCTAGACCAGCGGTATAGACCTAAGTGCCATGATGACTCTGACATAGGATAAGTGTGCTCAGGTACCCATACGGTCAATACTCCACCAAATATCTAAGACCGGGGGCTTCACATCCCCCGAAGAGACGCCACCACCCACTTTAGCAACAAGACAAGACAGCACTTGACAGGACGCCCTGTCCCCTCCTCCAATGGCTGGAGACCGTAGGACGATGCAAGAAGTAGGCTAGCCCATCCACATTGACCCTCACGTGGGAAGGCTTAGCGTCCAAGTAAAGCAACACTGTGAACCAACGTCTCCAAGAACCGTCCTGGGCGTCATCCACCTCAGCCCCAAGAACGCCCGAGAACCAACACCTGGGAGCCAAGAAGAACGTTAGGGAAGCCCTGTCCAATGACTACGAACTGACCTTCTCAGTCTGGGGCCCCACTGGCCGTGTAATTTATTCTCAAATGTAAAAGTAACTAGTTTGTAGTTATCCGACCGCTGCGCGGTCTATAAAAGCCCCCCTATCCTTCAGGC
>VSTD030000712.1:0-14864 GCA_008808055.3 Sporobolus alterniflorus
GTAATGAGATTAAGAGCATTATAGTTGTTTTCATACCTCTGCAGCTCACTATGTGTCGCGTTGTTGAGCATCACGGGGGTCACGTATGACTCCTGTACGATCTCCCAGATGGCACGTCCTTGACTCAGAAGATAGTTACAAGTTCGATTCTTCCAATATCCGAAATCATTGCCATTGAAAATCACAAGTTTTACAGCATATTTCTCTACGTTGCCTTCGGATAACAAAGCCTGTTAAAGTCAACTAGTGACCAAACAGGCTCTGATATCAATTGAAGGATCAGAGAAGGCGACCAGAGGGGAGAGGGTGAATGTGAGTCAATTAAAATTTCTCGATGGAACTTGGCCTATGTCTCAAAATTGACTATATGTGTCTATCTTCTAACTCAGTCAAGACTACGTAGCTATAGACAAGCTACTAGCCCTCGGAACCGAGATAGAAAATCTTGAATCACAACAGAAACATGAATTGATGCCGGCAAGAACATGTGTGAGATTATGACAATAAAAATCAGACAAAAAATTAATTCAAGTCCTCACAGACATTTCACCGAATATCTTACGAGCGTTTACTCACAAGTTCAATAACTTTGACATAGACTTCCACGGACACTAATCAACCAGCAAAAGAATGGGAAGAACCGAGAAGTTAGCATTCTCATACAGTAAGATCCGAGCAGCATAGTGCTTCAATCGATGGCATAGCAAAGCGTGAGCTTTGAATGAGAAGCAAAAACGGTGAGCTCACGATCAACACAGGACAGCCGTGAGCGACCAAGAAATCAAATCGCAGCAGGGAAAAACAAGACGGGCTCTGAACTACCGGTGACAGCAATGAACCAAGACCGAGAAAACCAAATCAGGCCGCGCGCTGCCGAAAAGCTGATTCAACACCGAAGACTGGCCACAGCGACGCAGACCTGGAGTACCTACGGTGGCAAACCGGTGCGGGACCGAGAAGGATGGTGGGCGCAGGAAGGAAGACGGAGAGCAGAAAAACACGAGTGGCAAGGCCAACTCGCGGTGTGGGAACAGTGCGCGCCGAGCGGACCGGGGAACGGCAAAACAAAATCATGAGACGAAGTCCGATCAGAGTAGCGAGCACACAAAATTGAATCTTGGCGATGACCAGCACTGAGATCCACTGTAGATAAAAAATCGGCAGAATAAAACTGGTGCACAGACGAGTGCTCGCGCAGGCCAAGGAACAACTCTGCTTGTGCAGGAATTCCACAAGGCGAAGAAAATGGCGCCAGATCCAGCAATACAGGCACAGGAAAAAGAAAAAAAACAAGGACCAGACCTACTCCAGCATAAACGGAAACAAATTTCTCTAAGAAATCAGATCAGCATAGAGGAACCGCCCTCAACAGCTGAGATCGAACTTTTCGTTGCATAAACACGCGAGAACAGCACAAAATAGTGATGGAACAAGAATGAAAAATTAGACATTTTTCCTCCATAAAAATTGAGACAAGATGCACATCCAACCACAGAGGTCATCATCATCTATCTCTCATTTGATTAAAAAGTAAATTTATTCATATCACGCTAACCCTAATCTAAGAAATGCAAAATGATAATAGGAGAAATGATCAGAAGACTCATCCCTCTATGATCCTATTTATAGATCAAAGCAAAAGGTTAAATGAGTATTATGCCCTAGGGACTAATACATTGAAACGGCAAAACAATGGTAGCAGGGTCCGACGCAGTAAGTCACATCGACTCGTCCGTCTTTAACTTGATCCCGACGCAACATGTGTGATGCTGCCACGTGCACCATCAGCCGTCGCGCCTCCACCAGTCTTGAGACTAGAATGGAAAATTCTAGCGCGACTTGCTTCCAGGTAAAGAAGGCTGCCTGATCTTGACACGTGTCCCGCACCGTCTTCCCTCCATCGATTTTATGGCGCAACTGACATACCGAAACCTGATTGATTTTGATGCCCAAATCAAGAAACTGTCACAGTGATTTTGAGGCTCAAATCACCAAACCGGAATTGTTGGTTTTGAAGCCCAAACCAGAAAACCCAAGCCACCAATTGTGAGGTCAAACCGGGAGAAATTGTGGCCACCGGTTTTGAGGCCAAACCGGAGAAAACCGTCCCAGTGGTTTTGAGGCTAAACCACTGACAAACCGTCGACCTTGGTTTTGTGGCTCAACCAAGAAACACATGCTTCTCGTCTTCACATGCATGGTGTAGATCGCACACAATGCCACCCAACCTCTCGATCGTCTGGTCACCGAGTACCCGACTTATGCGACCATTCTCGGTCCTCTGTACCAGGTATCCTACTCCTGCCATGATCCTCATCGCTGCATGCCATGCTGCACCTGCACACCACGAGATAAGCAAACACGATTCTCCAAGCGAAATAAAGATAAAAGTAAAATTATCAAAGTGTCCTGGATTCAAATTTAAACCTCGCTAAGTCAATGACTCATCACATATCAAACTAAAGTACTGACCACTTGGTTTCTAATTGTGCCTGAATGTGATTTGGATTGAATTTATGATGAAATGTGTGTCTGAATAATGTCCTGTCCAGCAGCGACGGGTGGCCTGAATGCTGTCCTGTCTAATAGCGATGGCTATCTAACATCAACTTACCCATTACTGTTGTATGGCTAGTAGCGACGGTCGCGATGACGTCAGTTGCCATTACTGCTGGTCATCATCGAAGCAACGAGCGGCTAGCCCGTCACTACTACATAGTCCAGTGGCGACGAACCACTGATGTCAGATAGTCGTCGCTACTATGGGGGCCAGTAGTGATGGGTCACTGATGTCAGAAGGCCCATCGCTACTGTGGGGGCTAGTAGCAATAGACCACTAATATCAGACAATCCATCGCTACTGTGGGGGCTAGTAGCAACCGCGCCCATGCCACGTGTCCCCACAATAGCAATGGAACTCTGATGTCAGATGGTTCATCACTGTTGTGGGGGCTAGTAGCAACCACGCTCATGACACATGCCCCCCACAGTAGCAATGGTCTTCTGATGTCAGAAAGCTCGTCGCTACTGTGGGAGCGAGTAGCAATGGGCCACTGATATCAGATGACCCATTGCTGTTATGGGGGCTAGTAGCAACCACGCCCGTGCCACATGTCCTATAGTAGCAACGGTCCTCTGAAGTCAGAGAGTCCATCACTATTATTGGTTCTAGTAGCAATGGGTCGCTGATGTCCGAAGGTCTGTCACTGTTGTGGGGGTTGATAGCAATCACACGCGTGTCATATGTCCCACAGTAGCGATGGGCGAAGCGCGCCCGGTGCTACTAGGACACCACAATAGCGATGGGTGTCCCAGTACCGACGGGACAGTAGTGGTGGGTCATTTGCCCGTTGCTACATAGGGTTACGAACCGTCGGTACAGAGGTGTATTGTAGTAGTGCTATTTCCTTATATTTATTTTTATTGTAAGCCTTGTTTGTGCATCCACTCATGAGGAACATTCCTTTGTAGTCCCTGAGGAAGATGAAGGATGGTTGTGTCCGGCATGTGATTATAAGATAGATTGTATAGATGTGATAAATGAACTTAACTCTCCATTAATGACACATGGGAGGTTATAGTTTACCATCTTCAACACAAGTGAATCTTAATTGTACTCCACCTTAATTCTTCCTTTACATTTGCACAAAGTTTTTCTAGAGGCTGCTCCTTTGGCAAATGGCTCTAAGCAAGGTGACACATTTGATCTTCCGTCACACTATTCAGAAGATGATGACTTTGATCTTGATATGGTTGAAGAGCACATGGTTAATAAGGAAGATGGATCATCCGAAGAGGATGAGGATGAAGGATCGGACTCTGATAATTGAAACTTTCTTACCTGCTTTGATGATTCATCGCCTTTATGGACATGAAAAAGGTTGATGATGTGGGATTACCTTTTGAGGACTCAGAGGATGATGACAATGACCAAGCAGATCCTGATTCTGATAAAGATACCCAAAAGGAAAAGTCAGGTTCAGATGAGCCAGACTTTGCATTTGACTGATGATTTCTGTGTGGAGATTGCAAAATGTTGGAGAAAGGTGTGTTGGCTAAAGTTAGATGATTATATTGCGTTAGGCTTGGTACATATTTATAGGGCAGCCCCTAAAAAATTCTAGGGGAGGTGATTGTGCCAGGGGCTGGTGGTCAGACCGCCTGAGGGTCGGTCTGGCTGTTATGGGCGACCGCCCTGGAAAACCCTAATAAACCCTAGCCACCACATCAGATGACTTCCCCAATGGATCGGGTCAGGCCTCATGTGGGATGTGGTCCCAGACTCTTCTACCTACAATACAACATGTTTCTAACACAAAATCTGGTGGTCATGATGAAGTTTCAAAAATTTTATTTCATGAGGCTAAGCCTGGAGACACCATCTATGATAATGGAAGAAACACTACTCATGCTAATACAACAAATTCCAGCCTCAACTCTATGGAGACTGAAATGGACCAGAATTTGATTTTACCAGGTTTACGGAGCCGAAAAATTGAACGGTTGGACTACAAAAAGTTGTATGATGTATGCCCTCAACCTTCATCCATGCATATTTGGCTTGATTTTTATATGTTTATTTGGCTTGATGTATGCCCTCAACCTTCATCCATGCTTCCGTAATTGTCCGCCCAACTAATGTAATAGGCCATGCAGTTGCAACCATGACATCCGCTACGTTAAGCGCCAACAAGCTGTTCCAAAGCTATGTCAGCGGCCTCTGATGACTATGAGAGTCTCGCCATTGTGGACGCCCCAAGCCAGAGTAGGCCCGCCGACCAATGGCGAAGACAAGGGGATCAAATTTCATAGTTTAGCCCTTCTAATTTTTTATCCTCCTTTTGCCATTGTACTTCTTCTGTCACAAGGACCGCAAGTACTCGATGCGGATGTGCGCCAACTGCACCACGGCCAACGACTACTAGAAGATGACACAATTTAATAAAGTTTACATACCAAATAAGTATTTTGAAAGTTTGAGAAACTAGATGACATCATAGGACAAGATCATACTAAAGATATTTCTAAAGGTAATATATTTATAAAATATTTTTATTTTTTAGTGTAGCTATATGTATGCAGGGGATGTATTGTTATTTTTTATTAAATTCTTACTAATAGTATATTTCTTCTTATCTACCTTCTCATGCTATACAAAATAATCTAGGATTATCAATTTAAACTTACACACTTCTTTCTAAAATCAATCGTAGCATATACTTTGTAATGATGATTAGCATAACATCTGCAATATGTATTTAATTTTGTATGCTAGATCTAAATTCTTCTATGATATATTCACTTAACTAAATATAAAATAAAAATTGTAATAAAATGGTATTTATTTTAAAACATATGATAAATGTTGTCTTGCCTTACTACAATGCCATGTCTTGAACGCTCTCCACCATCCACCTCACCGACAGTCACCCAGGATTCAGTGGTGTCACTTCCTGCGTAGGCATCTTCATCGTCCAACCCCTCTTGTCCACCAACAGCACCACCACATCGGGTCCCATTGGCACCTCACCTCTTCAGATAGCAATGGCTACCTCAGCCGCTCACTGCCTCTGACTTCCAACATCGGCATGCATCTTATGGCACTAGGTCCTCTTCCTTCCCGTGGTATGTGACGTCCCACCTTTAAGTACGGATGGTTAGTCCTAACCAGGATCTTCATGAGTTACCAACACCGAAGTATTGACGCATAATACATCACATACATGGCCTGAAATATGAGTTGTTACATGAATTCTTATACTGCATCAGAGTTCATAGATCCTGAAGTGTTCATAGTTACAAAAGACTCACGGAACGGAAGCGTTACAAAAGACACCACTCGAAGCTACCAAGGACCGCATCATGCCCTAAGAGGCGGGATCCTCGCTCGCATTTCAGAGCTCAAGCTCCCAACTGATTTCCCTAACCTCAAGTGGGTCACCACTGGGCCACACAAACTTTCCACATCAACTGCAATACTCAGGCACATCGGCGAGCCAAACGATCCACAAGCAATGCTTGAGCAACTAAAGCTCAGTAAGACTGACCCGACAAGGTGGCCATAAACAGCCGACTCCTAGCATGCAAAGCTTCGGGGGAAAGCTCTAGACTAATGCCAAACCCGCGCTAAGAGTGAGTCCTTAGTCTTAAGCTTTAGCCCTATTCAAAATCAATTCGACAAAGGCTACACTCTACCCTACTTCAAACAAGGGTTGCAAGCAATTAAGTATAGTAAGCAACACACATTGATTACGGTTAAGCTCATTACATTGATAAATTATCTACGTGTTGACTGCCACAAACAAGCGGTACTCATCTGAGAGTCACGGTAATTCGAATCGTTGTACACCATGTAGGGGAAAATCCGATCAACACGCCACACATTTTCCACATTTGATTTGCGTATGGTCCCAGACCATACAACTTCTGTGGTCTACGTAGGCAACCTTTCGCTAGTTCCCACGAGGACAAAACATGTCCTTACATCCGGAAGAAGTCTTGGCGACCAAAGATGGACTGGCCTGGCCGTCACCTCGGGCCACCTCATTCTTCCTCCCTTGTGATAGCCCTGGAGTAGGAGAGATAGGTTTTGGCCAAGTGGTTACACAACTACATCAGCTTACTGGGCCCATATCACCAGTACGCGATCGGTACATTCAATACTTGTTCACGGGGCCCAACCCATCGGTCCTTAAACGATACAGGAGGGGACTACCGCCTTGAAGGTGCTGTCTTTCCACACTCTACTCCTCGACCTTCCCAACCGACAGTCTTCTCTTTCCACCTATGGGCCCCGCCCGGTCCCCACTTTAACCAAGGGACACCAACTACACCAAGGCTGAGTTTTAAAGATTCTAAGGCCGCCACTTGGTCTTTCGACCACTCAGCCATCAACCGAGGCCTACACTACGCCTAGCCATAGCTAACGACCTATCCCTAGCTTTCGGATCATCAAGGATAGATCGAAAGGTGACCTTATGCAACTAAGGCTTCAATATAACGCATATGACCTAATGCACAATCAAGAAGCATAACTAGAAAGAAAGATTATAGACAAACTCAAAGATAGGGTTAGATGCACCGGGGGCTTGCCTTGGTACTGCTTGAGGTCAGTGTCTTCGACTAGTGCTGGCTCCGGTGGTTTCTCGCGTCCTTGCTCCACGTGATCTATCATAAAACACAAGGATGAGACCCTAAGATGAAAGCAGTACACGAGGTGCAATGACTATGATGCATGATCAAGAGCAACTTACCCAAGTTAACCCTTCCAAGCTATTTACTACTTTACCCCTAGTATTTTTAGTAGTTTAGCAATTTAATTACAACTCAGAAATTTACAAACATGAGATTTCTACCTCTAATCACATTCTCTGATTTTGTACAGGTGCTAAACAGTGCAAGGAAGTTCTACACCAAAAATTAATATTTTTCTAATCATAAATTATTTTCCACAATTTCTTTACTACAAAATAGAGATTAAATTCTAGAGATTATTCTAAGCATGGATTATTTATGGAACTTTCTGTATAATCTACTACTCATGATGTGAACATGCACAAAAAAATTTAGAACATTCGCACTTACAGATATTTGTAAACATTTATCTTTGCATTACAGTTCATGTAATTTTACACAATGAAATACTGCATAAATATGAGTTTAGTCAAGCCCACTGCATAGATCTGACTAAGAGGAGTTCAACAAAATTTAATTTGCCATTTTTGGACACTACTACAAGTTTCTACCAATTTTGGAAGTTTGCTAATATTTCTAGGATTAAATAAATCAGAAATCAGATTTTTAAATCCGCACACAGTGTCGGGCCGCGGAGAAGCGGCCCGTGGAACGGCATGAGGCGCGCGCGCTGAGCGCGTTCACAGCACGGTCACCGTGCACAGTTCACACGCGTGACGGCGCGGTGGCGCTCTCATCGGTGGCTCGGTGGTGGCTGGCCGACGGCAAGGTGCTGCTGGTGAGCTCGCGGGGAGCACAAGGATGGTGCCAGGCAAGGCGGTTGGGGGTGGAGCTCACTCGAGCGGTGTCGCGGCGTAGAGGTGGTGGAGGATGCTTCGGTGGTGGTGTTCATCGGCGGGGAGGGAGCTCTGGTGGCCGGTGGCGATGGAGGCACGACCCTGCGGTGTCGGTGCAGAAGAGGAAAGGTGAGGGCGGCCTCAAATGGGGACAACAATGGTGGATGGGGGGGGGGGTCTCACCATAAAGCGGCGGAGGCGGTGGCGCTCAGACGGGAACCGAAGAGGAGGAGGGGGTCTCCAGCGGTGGGAGCCAGCGAGGCGGACATGCAGGCGATGAAGAAGGAGGGGAGCTCGAGCTTGGGCTCGGGCGCGAAACGGAGCGGAGTGAGGTCGCGGTGGCTTCATCACTTTGGCGCGGGGAGAGGAGAAAGGGAAGGGGGGGGGGGCGGCTCGGGCGTGCCACTCGGCAAAGGAATAAAGAGAGAAAGATCGGGGGGTCAGAATGGCTCTGGGGATGTGGTCGGAGGCGGCAGTGTGCACTCGCGGTGGAGGCGAACTGGCGAACAGGGGAGGGCGGCGGGGTGTGGCTGACAGGTGGGGCCGGGCAGCAATGGGGCCCAGAGTCAGCGGTGGGGTGAGGGAGGGAGAGGGGTAAGTTAGGCAGCGTGGCAGCGGGGCACCGAGAGGCGGGCCCGGCCAGCACAGTGTCGGGCGGTATGGTTCAAACTTGGTTTTTAAACTAATTCAAACTATTCAAATGGTTCAAATGAAATTTAAATTCCTCCAAATTTTGGCTAGTTCAAAAGATACCTTCCCGCACTTGAAAATTTTGAAATAAAATTTGGTTGGAATGCATTTGAACTAAGGATAAACTTTCCTTATAGGAATTTCTATAGATTTGAAATGGAATTTGAACAAAAATTCAGAGAAGTTTCTATGGGTATAACTTAATTAGAAATTCACTGGAAAATCTTGAAACTTCAGAATTTGGTGAAATTTGGCTACCAAGCTCCTTGCTACACCTTATTGCCAGGAAAAATAAGGTTCTAGCAAAAGGGGGACCTGAGGTTTGAATTGCCTTTGAAAATGGGATTTGGATTGATTTTTGCGATAGTTTGAATCCTAACCTTCCTTTTTAAATTCCACTTTTGGATTTAGGATCGTATTAGCGCCTAATTATTTGCTAATGACTTTAATTAGGATTTCTATAATACAAGGTGTTACAACCCTCCCCTCTTAAAAAAATCTCACCCGAGATTGCAGCGAATGCATAAGGGAGAGAAGGAGTGGAGTGGTTACCTCGATGGAAGGAGCTCACGGTAGTTGGATCACAGGAAGTCCTCATGTTTCCACATGACTTCGTCTTCAGAGTGGTCATCCCATTGTATCTTGTAGAACTGAGTAGTCTTGTTGCATGTGACTCGGTCTTGTTGGTCAAGAACCTTGATGGGGCGGGTCTTGTAGGTCAAGTCGGGTTTCAATGGAATGGTGTCCTTCACAACCACATCAGTCAGAGGTTTCAGGTATCCTTTGAGTTGGGAGACATGGAACATATTATGTACTCCCGACAGCTTTGATTGTAGCTGCACTTGATAGGACGTTGGCCCATACTTGTCAGCGATGGGATACAGACCGATGTAGCGGGGCACCAGCTTTCCTTTAATGCCGAAGTGGCGTACACCTTTCATTGGAGAGACTCGAAGGTATATGTGATCACCTAGTTCAAATTCTAAGGGATGACACCTCTTGTCGGTGTAGCTCTTCTGGCGTGATTGGGTGGTCAGGATGGTTGCCTAGATTTATCTTACTTTCTCTTCTGCCTCTGTCACAATGTCAGGACCAAATATAACCTGTTCACCTGACTCAGACCAACTTAACGGTGTGTGGCAGGGTCGCCCATAGAGTGCCTCAAAAGGTGACATCTTGATACTCTCTAGATAACTGTTGTTGTATGAGAACTCAGCGAGTGGGAGATGCTTATCCCATGATGGGTCGTCGCTCAGAGCTTACGCACATAGCATATCTTCAATGATTTGATTGACCCGTTCAGTTTGCCCATCAATCTGGGGGTGATAGGCTGAACTGTGAATAAGATGGGTGCCCAAGTAGTCATAGAGTTATTCCCAAAACCGTGCTACAAAAATAGACCCTCTGTTAGAGATAATGGTTTTCAGGATGCCGTGATCACGGACAATATGTGACATGTAGAGCTTGGCATATTGTCAGACCCTGTATGTGGTGGATACAGGTATAAAGTGAGCCGACTTGGTCAGGCGGTCCATAATGACCCATATCGAGTTGTACCCACGCAAGGTGTGCGGCAATCCCACAATGAAATCCATGTAGATGTTCTCCCACTTCCACTCGGGAATGCTCAAAGGTTGTAGATTCTAAGCTGGCCTCAAGTGATCAGCCTTTCCCGTTCGACATTTGTCACATTCCGACACATATCTTACAATTTCTCTCTTAATCCTCGTCAACCAGAAATTCTTCCTCAAGTCTCGATACATTTTGTTGGTTCCAGGGTGGATGGAGTATCTCGAGCAATGAGCCTCATCCATGATCTTGCGGCAGAACTCAAAGTTCTTTGGAACCACAAGGTGATCCTTGAACCACAAAACTCCCTCAAATTCTTGTCGGAAACACTGGGCTTCACCCAACTCCAATCTTCGTCTGATGTGCTCCACTCCAACATCCGTCTTCTGAGTGGTGATGACATCTTCCTTGATGGTTGAAATAAGAGCTATGTTGTTTAGACTATCCTATGGAATTACTCAGAGACTCGACTCCTCTTGGTCACAACAGGATTGGTGAGACTAGACGGAGAGGTGGTTACATCGATGCTTGCGGCTTAGAGAGTCCACAACTACATTGGCCTTCCCTGGATGGTAGTGAACTTTCAATTCATAATCCTTGATTAGCTCTAACCATCTTTGTTGTCTCATGTTCAAGTCAGGCTGAGTGAATAAGTACTTCAGACTATTGCGATCTATGTAGATGTGCACCAGATTACCCAAAAGGTAGTGCCTACAGACTTTTAATGCACGCACTATGGCTAAGAGCTCCAGGTCATGTGTGGGGTCATGCTCTTCATGTCACCGTAGCTGTCGTGAAGCATAGACAATTGCACGACTATCTTGCATTATTACGCCTCCAATGCCTATATGAGATGCATCGCAATACACGTCAAATGGCTTATCGATGCCGGGCTGAGCCACACATGTGCAGTGGTGAGGAGCTGCTTTAAAGTGAGAAATGCCTCTTTACACTACGGGCCCCATTTAAACTGGGTGCCCTTCTCTAAGAGCTTGGTCATCGGCTTGGTGATCTTGGAGAAGTTTAGAATCTATTAGTGATAGTATCCCGCTAATCCGAGGAAGCTATGTATTTACGTTATCAATCTTGGAGACCTCCAATTTAATACTTCTTGAATCTTGCTTGGGTCGACTGCAATACCCTCGACTGAGATGACGTGACCAAGAAAAGATACTTCCTTCAACCAGAATGCACACTTGCTGAACTTGACATAGAGTTGATGATCGTGGAGCCGTTGCAGGATAATACGAAGATGTTGCTTATGCTCTTCTTCATTCTTGGAGTAGACCAAGATGTCATTGATGAAGATCACGATAAATTTGTCCAGCTCTGGCATGAATACGGAGTTCATCAGGTACATGAAATGTGTAGGGACATTGGTGAGTCCAAACGATATAACCAAATACTTGTACAACTCATACCTAGTGGAGAAAGCAGTCTAAGGGACGTCTTCCAGACGGATCCTGATTTGATGGTAACCCAAACGGAGATCGACCTTTGAAAAGACCTTCGCACTAGCAAGCTGATAAAAAAGGATGTCGATGCAGGGCAACGGGTACTTGTTCTTGATGGTGATGGTATTTAAGGGCTGGTAATCCACATATAGCCTCAAGGATTGATCTTTCTTCTTCACAAATAAGGCTGGATATCCCCAAGGTGAAGAACTTGGTTGGATGTACCATTTGTCCAAAAGTTCCTTTAATTGTATTTTTAGCTCGGTTAACTTTTTAGGCGTCATCTTGTACGACCGTCTAGAGATAGGTGCAGTATCGAGCTGTAGTTTAATAGTAAACTCTACCTCCCGATCCAGATGCATGCCTGGTAAGTCTTATGAGAAGACATTAGAAAACTCGCAGGCAACAGGAATTTCCTTGAGATTCTGGGCGACGGTATGGTGTACCGACGCAGCGGGCACAAGGGTTGATGCGAGCTGCAATGTAATACTGCCATGCTCTAGAGAATCCAATGTATCACCCAGGCAACAGTGTCCAGTAGCGCTCAATGCCTTCTCATCCAACTCATCCCCACAATCACATCAATCCCTTGTCCATCTAGGACGATCAAACATGTCTTGTATATTCTACCCTGTAAGTTGAGGAGGGTTCATGACTACTTGCTTGGTGACAATCCTTCCCCCAGGTGTGCTAATCATATAGGGTGCACTGATGGGCTCCATCACCAGCTTACACCTCTGAGTGCACGCCTTGCTGACAAAATCATGAGTAGCACCTGAATCAAATAGAACGACGACAGAATGGCGATATAGAGGAAATGTATCTACGATGACTGGCTCACCCTCGAGAATGTCTTCCATCGTGGTGTAGTTGATGCAGCCGGTCTTGGCAATAGCCACCTTTTGCAGACCACGTGGTGGATGAGCGACGTGGCCCTGGGCGGCATTCTTCTTAGGCGCGGAACACTCCCGCGTGAAATGCCCCGAGTGGCCACAGTTGAAGCAAGCGTGGCCAGAGGCGGTTTCGACAGTCAGTGGCGCAAGCGGGCGTGGCACAGGCAGTGGTGGAGGTAGAGTCCTAGATGCCACCTGTTGATGCTAGCGCTGAGGTGGGCGGAAAACCCACTGCTGCTGCTGACACCGAGACGGGTAGGTGGGGCCATGATGGTACACCGTCCGGTATCTTAGAGGAGCACTACAAGATGGACCTGTTACAGCCTTCCTCTTCTTTGCTTCCTTGTGGGCGCGGATCACATCGTCTGCGATGATGACATTACTGACAAACTCGGGGAATGACCCTCCCGTGTTGAGCGCCATGCACTCCTGTAGCTTGGTGGAGAGACCTATCACGAAGCGGTCCTTTTTCTTGCTCTCGGTGTCCACCTAGTCCAGTGCATACTATGCCAGGTGATTGAACAGTTTGGAGTAGTCGTGCATGAACCTTCCACCTTGCTTTAGGCCCATGAACTCCTAGCGTTTCTTCCTCATAATGTCTGCTGGAATGTGGTGGGCGCGGAAAGCGTTGCATAACTCAGTCCACGACACCTGGTAGTCGGTGGGTGAGTGGTGGTGTAGTTGGCCCACCATGCGCTAGCGTCGCCATGTAGCTACAGCATGGCGAAGAGAGTCTTCTGCACCTCTGTGTAATGCAGGAGCTCACACTTGGACTCGATTACCCGGAGCCAGTGATCGGCCTCGAGAGGCTCTCCTGCCTCGGTGAAGAGCGGTGAGTGAGTGGCTGCGAAATCACCATAGGTAGTCGGAGCTGGAGTGGAAGCAGTCCTTGCTCCATGGCTGCCACGAGCAGAGTTGGCCACCAGCTATCGTAGCAGCTCGGTCCGCTCGTTCCGGAACTCGAGGATCAAAGCGATCGCTTGAGCCAAGGACGGCAGCGGAGGCAGGTGCCCGTTTCCATGCGCAGGCTCAGGATCACCCCTTCCGTTGCGAGTGTTCATCATTCTATCATTCAAACAAGTCACCATTAGCTCAAAAATCGAAACTCAGCAACATAGCAAACTCAAGCAATGGTAAGGTGACAACTCAACGAATAACAGAAGCAACGGTAATTTCTGTCCCAAACGTGCAGCTGACCCAAACTGCCAATTCTTCTGTCCTTAAAGCCAAAATCAGACTTGGTTCTCAACATGAAAGACATAGACAAGTTTCTCATCTTTCCAACGTCCCAAACTCACACTCCTCGATACGACAAATGGTCCAAGATTTATGAATTTTTAACTACCAGCCACGTCGCTGCAAGTCAATGCTGGCAAGCTGGAGCAACCTGGGAAAAACGGTAATTTCGACCACAAGACATCCTTATTCCAGAAAACTTGCAATAGCTAACTCGTAGTTAACTTCTTGCTCTTTCCGTTGGTTACTCACACATCAAAATCCGATAAACAGCAAAGAAGTTGAGGGTGTCAGAACACAGGGTGCACGCAGAAATTTCTCAGGAACAACAATATTGCGATAAGTTTCATAATGTCATAACTGCGGTCCACACAAGTACATCCATTTGCAAAAGGCCCTAGATACATCAGCAATCGCCACATCCTCATGCCGAGAATAACTCTAGCTACTAGTGCTACGAGCTCAAAATACAGAACAAACTAGAACTATGAGGATCCTTGCTCGCTCCCTAGCATGCACAACCTAGTTGTCCTCCACACCGGACATGCCCTCGATCTCCTCGGGGTCCTCCTCAGGCTCCTGAGGGATCAGCTCCTGCAGATGCTCGACCGCGTCTTGCAACTCGGCGGCCTGAGCCTGACTCACCTTGAGCTGCTCGTCACACTCATGCAGCTCGGTCTCGAGGTGGTGGATGTAGCCCTAGGCGGCAACCAACTCATCCTGGGCATTCTTCAGCCAGGTGTGGGCATCATCGAGGAAGTCCGACTTCATGTCGCGGCTGCGGTATGTCCTCATCAACTCATCGTTTGGCTCCTTAACACGTACCTCCAGGCGGTGGTTCTACTAGAGAAGCTCACGATTGCCCTTCTGGATGTCCTTGATGAGGCGGTTCTTGGCAGACATATGGTGGTTGTACTCCTTCAGGCGTAGGCGCTAGTATGCCCTAGTCACCACGATCTCCTGTAACATGGAGCTCATGTGCTGGGCGTAGC
>VSTD030000713.1:0-14863 GCA_008808055.3 Sporobolus alterniflorus
TGATTTACATGGCCTTCATGTGAGCGAAGCAATCAACATCCTAAAGGTCGAGCTCACTGCCCTGAAGAGCGCAACGAGGGCCACAGGGGAAAGAATGCAGGTCATGGTATGTGTCGGGACAGGACATCATACCAAGGGCTCTCGCACCGCAAGGTTGCCCATAGCTGTCGAGCAATTCCTCCTAGATGAAGGACTAAACTACACGCAGCCTCAACATGGTTTGCTCCGAGTTGTGGTGTACTAATATCTCTTTAGGTAAACACCACGAGAAAAAAGAACGACCCCACAAAAAAAAGAGATGTTTGAAAAACACAAAAAAAATTGTGGCCGCCAAGCGCACTGTAATTTCTTTGTAGTTGTATATTAAAGGAGGCAGGAGGAGAATAGCCCGACAACAGAATACAGTGCAAAATTATACAGAGCTTCATTTCATTCACATTCCATTCCCATCGATGCTTGCTGTGCCGTTGAGGCAAGTACCTGACCTATTGCTACTCTTAAGATGCTGAAAACCGTGATGCCTGCACATGAACTCAATAATTTCCCCCAGAGTCGACCACCTGTTCATATGGTTTAATTGAATTCATGAGATATAATTGACTTGAAGAAACTGTCCTGGATGTACAGATGGATGATTGTTCCTTGCAAAAACAAACAATTATAAGAAATGTAATGTTCTATAAACTTTTGAGAATTTTGGAAACCATAAGCGTACACACTGGTACAATACACTGAAAAAATCTGCTCCAAATATCTTTCTCAATTGCCCGCTCGAACTCACCAACGTCTTAGTCTCCACTGGGACGGGAGCATTGGTGGAGCTCACCCTCCCCTCCCCTCCCCTCATCCCTTGACGCCCCACGGGAGCCCGGGGCACTCTCGCAACCGCCGCTCCCTTCCTCCATGTGCGCCTAGTGTCCCTTCCAGGGATTCACTTATAATAAAAAACCGCTCCTCACCGGTTTAGCGCAAAACCTTTCGAAAATCGTTCCATAGTTCGATTTTTAGGTCCGTTTTGATAAAAAAATCTTCAAATACACTGTCGAAGCTACATGTGCAATAGTACATGCTGTCAACTAGTATATAAAGTATACATACATATTGAACCAGAAGAGCAATGGCCAACGTTTTCTTGACGTACAAAACCTGACTCTGTCCAACTGAACTAGCTACCCTACCTCCTCATGAGATGCCCTACGAGTAGTCACCGCTGCCTCGCCGCGACGAGCGCTCGCTGACGCTGGTGGCCTGCTGTATGGACATGGACCGTTGCCGCGCGTTCTCGTCGCCGTCAGCAGCCACCTCCTGCCTTTCCCTGTGCCTGGCCAGCGCCGTCGCCACCACCTCCTCGACCCTCACCGCGACCTGTTTCATGTCGGGCCGCTTCTCTGGGTCCGCCTCGACGCAGTCGATCGCGACACGCACGAGGCGCGCCATGTCCGGCAGCGCGAACTTGGACGCCGTGACGACGGCCGGGTCGAAGAGGTCGTGCTCGACCCCCTCGGCCGTCGAGGAGGACGCCCACTTGACGAGGTCCGTGCCGCCATTGGCGTTGTGCGCGTACTGAGCCGGGAACCTCCCCGTGAGGAGCTCGAGGAGCACGACGCCGAGGCAGTACACGTCGGCCTTGGCGCCCCGCGGCGCACTCCGGCGCGCGGCTCGCGAACGTGGAGCGCGGGCTGGCGAGCCCCGAGAGGCCGCAGTCCACGAGCAGGGGCTCCAAGTCGGGCGCCAGGAGCACGTTGGCCGACTTGAGGTTGCCGTGGGGCGGCACGTCGTGGTGGCCGGGGAGAGCAGTCGTGTGGAGGAAGGCCGTGCCGCGCGCGACGCCGGCGGCCACCTTGAGCCGCGCTGGCCAGTCGAGCGCGGCGTAGTCCATGTCCCGGTCGCCGTGGAGCACGTACAGCAGGCTGCCCTTGGGGATGTACTCGTGCACCACCAGCTTCTCGTCGCTGCGGTAGTGATACGCCAGCGGCGGGAGCAGGTTCGCGTGGCGCGTGGCTCCCAGCCGCCGCATCGCCGCGTCGAACGCGTCCCTGTCGGGGGCGTGGTTCATGTCACGCGCGCGCTTGACTACAACCGCCACGCCGCTCGCCATCACCGCCTTGTACGATGACCCGAGCCCGCCGCTCCCGCTCCTGATCACCTCCGCCGCCGCCTTCATCAGGTCCGTGAGCCCGAACACGCCCTTGGAGTCGTTCACGATGACCAGGTCGCCAGCCGCCGCAATGCCCAGGTCGTCCGCTCTCGCCGCGGACGCCGCGCGAAGGTGGTGCCCGAGCCCCAGCGACGACCCCGCCCGCTGCGCCAGCCACGAGCTGCTCTGCTTCTGCGGCGCGGAGGCCTGCTTCGACATGTGCACCGGCTGAGGCCTGCTTCGACATGTGCACCGGCGGCTTCTCCTGGAGCCCCTCCATTTCATTGTCCAGCCTCCTCTGCTTATTGCCGTACTCGTCGAAGCCGCGAACGCGGCCGGAACTGGACCTGCTGGTGCACGCGCAGAGGACGACGGCCACCACGAGCACCAAGACGACACGTTTCGACGCGCTCAACACAGTCTCCTCGCGCTTGCACCGCTTCACGTGGGTCGGGACGTAGCACAGGTACTCGTTGCCCGCGAACCGGGCGACCTCGAACCTCCGGAACGCCTCGGGCACGACGCCCTCGAGGTTGTTCTTCGAGACGTCGAACGACCGGAGCGCGGAGGGCGGCGCGTCGGGGAGCGTGCCGGTGAGGGCGTTGCGGTCGAGGCGGAGCTCGATGAGGGACGAGGCCTGCACGACAGACGCCGGGACGGGGCCGGACAGCCGGTTCCCATCGAGCCAGAGCTTCTTGAGGTGGCCCAGGTCCGCGAAGAAGCCGTCCGGGATGGCGCCCGAGAACGAGTTGTTGGAGAGGTACAGCGACTTGAGCGCGGTGAGCTGGTGGTGGAACGCCGGCAGCGGGCCGGAGAAGTTGTTCAGCGCGAAGGAGACTGACCGGAGCGCGGGGAAGGCGGCGAGCGCGTCGACGTCGATCGTACCGCCCAGCTCGAGCCCGCTGAGCCGGAGGCTCGTCACCGCGCCGTCGCGGCCGCACACCACGCCGTGCCACTCGTGCGACCCAGCCGCGCAGGGGGACTTGCTGCCGTCCCTCGTCGTGATGAGCCACGACGAGTTGGTGAAGGATTTCTTCATCTGCATCAGCGCCTCCGCGTTGGTCATGTTCTGCGCCGCGGCGCTCGCCGTGGCGGCGACGAAGATGAAAAGGAGCGAGGGGGCCATGGCGTGAGGGCCCGGGGACGGGGAGGCCGCCCCGCGTGCCTAAGCTTGGGGAGGATTCGTGCGCGACCAGTTTTGGTTTCTTCGGTAGCGGTGAGGTTGCCCGGAATAGGCAGCCGAGGATGGCGAGAAGGCGCGCGCGCGCCTTTGAATGCCGAGATTTGCAAGCCCAAAAATATGGTTCAATTCGTGTAACGCACCGATTTTATGGATCTCTTGAAGATGCTCAGAGAAGATACTACTGTCAGAGCCAAATGAGCATGCTCGTCAAGGCTGATCTACACTGCTGCACACAATAATGTCAAAATGAGGCCCTTAGGTTGAACAAGCATACCTAAATACACGGCACTTACACTTGTAACCGAAGGAATAACTCAAGCTTGGTTTGAAACATATGAAGGTAAAAAAGTCAACCCAAGATCAGGCGAGACGGTGTGATAGGTCCACGTGGTCAAGATGTGGTTAGTGAGACGAGGGACAATATTGAAATCGTCGTTTCCCCTTGTTCTACTGTAATGTTTATGCTTCAGTATCTCTGCTGAGTTTTGATCCACATTCCATTTCTTCAGTTTAACAGACTAAACATTAGCTCCAAATTTGCCAAAGAAAAATATGAACAACAAAAAACATTGAAAGAAAACAAGCAACCAGAACGAGCTAATTAAGGGTGGAGGAATATTGGCGCAAGTTTTGCGCTGAGCAGCTTGCTGACACGAGAGGTCAAAAATAGCCACGGGATAATTCCAACCTGAGCCAGGAAAATGAGAGAGCAGGAGACGATACATTAGTGCCACAACTAGGAAAATTTGGAAAATATTATCCAGGTAAACAGATTTATTAATATGTTTGTGTCACAGCTAATCCAAGATGACAAACTAAGATACAGAGGGCATCATGTCTGATTTTTGCAATCCCACCCACTGTTGCCCGCTAAAGTTTAGGAGTGAACCCATGATAGAATGTTCAGTCCACTAAAACTTATCAACGTGAGAGGCTGCTAAGCTCAAAATTTGATGATACTTACCACAACATGGCCTGTTGCAGCATCTACACCTCTCCAGGAAAACATCCTTCCTGTGAATAATTCAACCACTAACTTGAAGAAAATTCTTGATTTTGACGGTATAGAACATATATGAAGGGAAACAGAAAAGGATTTTTTTTAAAAGGCAGAACTGTAGCCATATCACTTTTATTCCCTAATAACAATAATTCAGCCTTGATCTGAAAATTGCTGTATTTCGAGTGAAAGTAAAACATTTTTTGAACACCTTAGATGTGTTTAGTAATCACTAACTGCAGTATTAAGCTTACTTGCATTAAAAAAAGGGAACATTATTTACTCACTCTTTAACAATGGCATTCATTTAGTGAATGTTATCACGATAAGGTTACATTTTCCCGTTAAAGAAACATCGTAATGTGGTATGGTGTGTAAATATCGGACGGTTAACAAGGCTTCAGAACAAGTTGTTAACTGATAAGTGGCATTAACGTACCGAAGGGCTGCAGCAGATGTTGGGGAACAGTAGCTACCGGAGTATTCCAAAACCACAATAGGAGCAGACCATAAATTAGAACCTAGAAGGTGAATTTCATGAGGTATCCGTAAATATGTACCAAAATATGAGAAGAAAGAAGGAAAAAAATCTAGAAAACAACAACACACAGGTAGACAAACACCTTGCTGACCAACAGAACTTTTCCATACTTGTCATATAATGATTGCTGTCCCTTTATGTTCAGGTCTTGTACTACAAAATTGACAAATAGAACGCAATTACAAATTGAAATATCACATTCCATAATTACACAGCAAGAGGGCAAGGTGAAAAAAATAAAGGCTGCAAATTCAATTACGTTTTGCCAGCTCCTTCTCTTTGGCAGCAGCCAGTCTCTTGAGTTTCGCTGCCTGTGCAAATGTGGAGGGACTGCAAACACAAATGGGGGAAGGAATCAGAGTTTCAGGGATAGGAGATAATGGAAAGGCGTGGATACGGGATTGCACTGGACAGGAGAAGTGTAACCAAATTACTCACGTGTTAAATGCACTAGCCTCCTTGAGAAGTTGCGTGATTTCCACACGCAGTTTGACCTGATCATCAGTAATCGCAACCCTCTGGACCATCAACCCGATCAGGAGTCAGGACAACACCAATGGAGCAGAACATAGAGAAAGCAGTTCGAATTGCAGCTGGTAGCGGATCTAGTAGTCATGGAGCCAATCATATTTTCCGCATACCATTCACAAACTGCTTCAATTTTATCAATTTGGAATCTTTTTCTTTCCAAGAGAACAACATTTTCTTGAATAAAAAGAGAAAAGGAAAGGATTTTGTCGGCACGGACCTTTCTCGCTAGATCGAGGACGCTATCGAGCGTCTGCTGCGCGGAGACGAGGAGGAAGACGAAGATAGCCGCGAAGGACATTGTCGCCGGTGCGGTGGCGGTGAATCTTGGCCGTCTCCGTCTCCTCTATGTGTGGCTAGAGCACAAACAGAGACAGGTGCCCAATGTCTCGTGCCCGTCTGGAAAAATCTCGGCCGTGTATTCCGTCGCAAATTAACGGGTGAGGTGCCCAGGTCTCTTCTGGGTAAAGGAAAATTTCAAATATCTACATACAAATGAAGGCCAAATATCCTTTTACTTGCCTACAAGAATAACCAATTACATGTTTTAAATTTTTTTATTTTCACTTATGTCTAATTGTCTTATTGACCATTATGTGTGACAGCCATGTGTGAATAAAATATGACACATGACCTCCTTATTTGCTCTTTATACCTTTTTCTATAACCTACAAATTATTAATGCTATTTTTCTTTTTTATACCCTACTAATTATTAAATGTACTCCACCCCCTCATCGTTAACTTCATACAATTTTGTATGTCATATTCCACTCCACCATATACAGTTCATACATTTTCTATACGTCGTACTCCAACCCCGAGTATACGATTAGCATGTCGTGCAACATGCTCGTCTGACAACTCATCAGAATCACGAACATTGTTGTTATGTCTGGCAACATGCTCGTCTTCACCCGCTCAGCATATTTCACTTTTTTTATGTGCTATGAATAACTGATACATAAAGAAATGGTGATACATCTCTATCTGCAACAACTTTTCTGATGATGGGAATATCATATTAAGGATTCAGAAATCGTTAGAAAAGTGTCCCGTATCAACCTTTTCTTCTCTGTTGAAGTTGGCAATGACCTGTGTACAATCCAAAACACATGATCTATGCAGATCAGATACGAAGCTTAGACTATCGAGATTATTTATAGTTCAGGTAATTGTTGACGGCAAAAATAATCTGAGCAAGTTCAAGTAAACATTCAATAAGCCCTCTTTTTGATTGCGAACAACTTCTGTGGTCTAAGGTCAACTCCAACCGGAGACCAATACCTGAAAATGGGTCTTAAATTGACATTGTTCATGACCCATCTCACTTCTATGTGCCTTAGGGAAATTAGGGCTGCAAACACGTAGGAAGATTAACCCGAAGCTGTGAGGCTAGGATTCTTCTTGCTTATCCCTTTATTCATCTAATTGCAGGTTATATAACCCCCTGCTTACAATTGAATCTGCTATCTTCTA
Source organism: Sporobolus alterniflorus (assembly GCA_008808055.3). Lineage (NCBI taxonomy): Eukaryota > Viridiplantae > Streptophyta > Magnoliopsida > Poales > Poaceae > Sporobolus > Sporobolus alterniflorus. The sequence goes on from VSTD030000713.1 coordinate 6,868, forward strand.
GCACCTGACTAACAAGCTGTCAGGCCTAGCTAACAACCAATGCTAATCTTATTTGATACTAACTGATCTTATTTGACACTAACTGACTTAACTGGCCTTGGGCCCGGCTACTGCCTTCTTGGGCCTGCGCCTATATTGCTTGCTGAAGTACTGGTCCATGACATTAATCCTCCTGCTAAAACAGCTTGTCCTCAAGCTAAAACTCAAGGTAAGCTTCTTTAAACTCCTCGAGTGCTTCCCAGGTTGCCATGGACGCCGGTTGATCAACCTAGCTTACCAACAGTTCCCAAGATGATGCAGTTGGACAAGCACGGAGCACCTGATCCGACTGTGGAACCACCCTGCCACACACAATTGGTGACAATGGCGGCACAAAGTCCGACGCTTGACCTTCGAACTTGAGTAGAAACTCGACGTGGAAGACATCATGAATGCGTGCACACACCAACAACTTCAGCCGATATGTCATTGGCCCAATGCGTTCCACCACCTGATACGACCTGAAGAATTTGGGTGCCAGCTTGGATAGTCCCGCCTCACAAATAGAGATGGCAGCGCGATGGTTCAACTGGAGCCAAGCCAAGTCGCCCACTGCCAATTCCAGTGCCTGATGCCACTTGTCGTGCTGCTGCTTCATCAAGGATTACGCCTGCACCAGCCTGTTGTGAATTTCAGTGAGGAAGACATCGCAATCCCGCAACTGGCGATCCACCGCAATCACCCACGTCACGCCCAGTTGAAAGGGGGCCATTGGTGGAGGAGCACGGCCGTAGACCACCTCAAATGGCGTCGCTCGCAACGCAATCTGGTAAGAGGTGTTGTAGCAATATTCGGCCCACGAAAGCCAGCGTAGCTAGCTTCGCGGCTGGTGTCCGACGAGACAATGAAGATACACCATGATGATGTAGTTGGTGACCTCTGACTGCCTGTCAGTTTGCGGGTGGAACGCTAAGCTCATCCGGAGCTGAGTGCCGCTGAGCTGGAAGAGTTCCCGCCACACCGTGCTGGTGAACACGGGATCACGATCGCTGAAGATTGACGCCGGCGCACTGTGTAGCCGCACCACCTGCTTGAAGAAGACCTTGGCGATGCTGGTAGCATAGTATGGATGGCCCAGTGCCAGAAAATGGACATACTTGGACAGGTGATCAACGACGGTGAGGATTATTGACCCCCCACCCCCCGCGCGAAATCCTTCAACAAAATCCATCGCAATGTCTGACCAAATGGAGCTTGGCACAATGAGTGGCTGCAGCAGTCCCACCGGGTGAAGATGCTCAGTCTTGAATTGCTGGCAGATTGCACAACCCTTGATGAACTCGTGCACCAGCCCATTGTCCTGCGGTGTGTAGAGGGAGGCCCGGAGCCGCTGCAACATTTTATGCACCCCTTCATGCCCTGTGCCGTGGGCCTATTCCAGCACTGTCGTCCAATGGACATAAGACGCCAGAAGGAAGATGCGGTCCTAAAATAGGACCACATCGTTGGTAATGGTCCAACCTTCATCCACAGACCCCGCCCGGATGTCAGCGCGCTTGGCCACGACCTCTAGAAGAGTGGCAGCCTCATGCCTAAACTGATCAAAGATCTCAAACGTTGGAACGGATAGAGCATGCACCTCCAGTTCTTCTTCTTTAGTGCGTCACGATAGAGCATTAGCGGCGGCATTGAGCCAGCCCGGCTTGAATTCCACATCAAATTGGTACCCGAACAGTTTATTGACCCAATGGTGCTGCGGAATTGTAGATAACCATTGATCCAGAAGGCATTTCAAACTAAAATGGTCAGTGCGGATGACGAACTCGCACGACCACAAGTAGGGCCGCCAGTAGCGAACAACCTTGACAAGCCCGATCAACTCCCACTCGTAGGCGGTGAGCTTGGCATGATGTGGCACCATGGCTCGGCTAAAGAATGCCATCGGGCCCTGCTCCTGGTGTAGAACGGTGCCCATGCCCGACCCCGACGCTTCACAGTCGATGATGAATGACTTGGTGAAGTCCGGCAGCTACATCACCGGCCCCAATGTCAAGGCCGCCTTGAGGGAGTCAAACATCATTGCCGCCTCTGGTGTCCAGCGGAACGCCTCACGCTTGAGCAGCTGAGTTAGGGGATCCGCAATGTCACCATTGGAGCGAATGAACTTGCGGTAGTAGCTCGTCAAGCCGAGGAAGCCCTGCACAATGCGCACGGTATGGGGTGTCGACCACACCTTGACTGCAGCAACCTTCTCTGCGTCCATGGTGATTCCTTCCGATGAGATGACATGGCCCAAGTATGCAATGGACTCGGTGCCAAATGCGCACTTGCTTCTCTTGACCGCTAGACTGTGCTCATGGAGCCGATGAAGAACAGTGCGAACGTGTTGTAGATGACTACTCCAGGAATCACTGAAGATCAAAATGTCATAAAAGAAAACGAGCACAAATTGGTGAATGAAATCATGGAGCACATCATTCATCAGGAACGTCGCCGGAGCATTGGTCAAGCCGAACTGCATGACCAAAAACTCAAAGTGCCCATGATGGGTGCAGAACATTGTCTTGGCAATGTCGGCTTCGTGCATGCGCACTTGATGGTAGCCGCCCCGCAGATCCAACTTGGTGAAGTACCGCACCCCACACAATTCATCGAGCAGCTCATCGACGACCAGGATGGGGAACATGTCACACACGGAGCAGGCATTGAGCACGCGATAATCAATGTAGAAGCACCATGAACCATCGTGATTCTTCACCAGGTGCACAAGCGATGAAAATGTGGATGAGCTTGGATGAATAATGCCTTGTTGTAGCATGTTGCAGCACTGCCTCTCCAGATCATCCTTCACCAACTGGGGGTAGCGATATGGATGCACTTCCACCGGTGGTGAACTAGGAAGCAGATGAATCTGGTGGTTGTAGTGTCGCGGCGGCGGCAGGCCGATTGATGTGGTGAAGACATCCTTGAATTCTTGGAGAAGCAGGAACATCAGGTCAGATGTCGATAGGGCGTGTACTGCAGTGGAGACGCGACATGAAGTCGTGCCCTACCAAACAACCTGATAGTCATCTCGCAAGCAGCTCATACGAGCACATTCAAAATCCCACAAGATCAGTTCCAGTGTGCGTAGCCACTGCACTCCAAGAACCATGTCGAAGCCCTCCAATGGAATGATGAAGAAGTTGATGACACGTTGATGTTGGCCACCTTAACGTGGAGACTGGGTTGATGCAGAGGATCCAGGTGGAGACAGGCTGTGACCGACAGTGAGATGAAGGAATGAGTCGACCCTGAATCGATCAAGGCGCCCACAGTGTGGCCGGCCAGGCGAACAACAAGTTGCATCATTTTGGTGGCGGCGAGGGCGGTGATGGCATTCAATGAGATGCTAGGGTCAGTCTCCAATAGGAGCTCATCAGCCGATGTGTCATCATGCAGCTGCAACAAATAAATACCTTTCATGGGACATGTGTTCAAGTGTTCGAGAGAGAATTGCTTCGTGCAGTTGTAGCACTTGCCCTCCTCACGCTTTGCCGCTATTTCTACCACTGTAAGTCGCCTGAATTGTGGCACCACTGGTGGCTTATCTTTAGCGCCTGCAGTAGGGGAGGGTGCCGTGAGCAGAAGTGGCCGGCTGGAACTGGGGTTGCGCCATGGAGATGATCGCGGCAGGGCAGCGGGGAAGAACGTGCTGGCGGCAAATCAGTAATGGACAGCCGCTGCTCATAGGCACGAGCTAGTGCCATGGCTTCCTCCAGCATGGCGGGGTGCTCCAGTTCAATGTCGGTCTTCAATGGATTACACAGGCCCACCGTGAAGACATTGATCTGGTGCTTTTCAGCCACCCCATTGCAGCGGGCGAGGAGGGACAGAAATTTGCCTTGATACTCCGCTACCGTGCCGTCGCGACAGAGTTGGATCAGTTCACCTAGAGGATTGCTGCCACTCCAATGGCCATTTGGGATATGGAGTGGTTTATGAGTAGATGGACCTTGATGGTTGGCACCATTCCAATGGAAGTCATCCTGTCCGCTGGAAACAAAACGCTCCTTGCTTGCTACTATTCTGCTTCTGCTCGTCATGGATGAGCTCCTGCAAGCTCAAATCCGCATAGAGGAAGAGGGAGAGGGTGGCCAGGAGATTGGGGGAAACGGTCCTTGGTCTATGGCTCATCAGTTGTGAAAGAACATGGGCAGTTGCTATGGAAGATGGAGTTCTCAACGCAGCGGCGGTCTAAGAATGGTGGCGGCTCGGTGCTGGCTCACTTGTGCAAGGGAAAGGAAAATCTAGCTTTACAGAAATGCTTAGAATCGATTGTAGATGCTCACCTGTGAGCTGATTTGGAAATTGTGTTGCGAGGGTGGAGATCGACGGGGCGCACGATAACAACTGTTGGTTGGGGAAAACTTGTGATTCACTGCAGTGGCGGTTCAATTGGCTCTCGGTGTTGGATGAGGTGTTGCCCAGGGTCGCTGGTGACCTTCTTATAGGCGGAGTAAGGCGGTTCGTTATAGGGCAAAGAAGATAGGCTTCTACGTATGGTGGCGGTGTGCTCCTGGGTCCAATTTGCTGTGTGAGTGTCACTTGTGTTTCAATGTGGGACGGAGGGAAGGACGAGGTAGGTTGACAAGATTCTAGTCGCGGTCTCACGGAGTGAAGGGGCTCGGTCATTGAGGCAACGCCGACGAGTTGTCGTGTCAGCTACACCGGCATCGAGAAAGTTCCCGGCTGCACGAGAAGGCGAGCGAGGCGGTCGGAAAATATCTCGGCCGGGCTGCGGCTTTTGCGGAGTCTAGTCGCGAAGGCTCTAGAAAGGCAGCGCAAGTAGGTGGTTTCTTGCACAGAGCTCAGGCAATGGTGAATGGTTGTGGCTGGTAGCAAGCAGCAGCAAGAAGGAGGTGAGAAAGAAAGAAAAGGGGGAAAAAGGAAGGGGCTGGCTGGGTCAAGGGGTTGGGCTGTGAGAAAAATATTTAATGGGCTAGGGAGAGCTCTGGGCTGGGCCGAATGGCTGGGGAACAATAAAGATTTTTTTATTTATTTGGTTTGGTTTGAATTTGGTTTAACTGAATTTGAAAGGATTTGAAGGTTTACAAATTTGGGATCTCACAGATGGCAACGACTTCCTCAACAAGCGGCAACGGCGGGCTCAGATTAGGCAAGGTCAACGGTGCGAGGTGGCATCCACAGACGCCGTCAATAGTCATCACCGTCAACAGCGCTGTTTTTTATTTGTAATGTGAGACACGTCTTTATTAGGGTGCTCGTCTCGGATTATGGTGTAATGTGAGAAGCACGAGCCACGCGTATCTAATTAAGTTGTAATTTGAGACGTGTGGTAGACGCGTCTCCTTTCCATATTTGGGCGTGTTTGAGATGAAGGTTTCTTACGTAGTGGTCACATGTCATATTTTGTTCACGCGTCAACGAGATAAGTAGATATAACTGGGAATATGAAAAAACTTATAACTTATAAATGGTTGACTGAACAATAAGTTTTTGTATGTGGGTAAATAACCCCCCCTCATTTGCAAGTGGATATTTACAATTTTATCTTTGGTAACAACTGCTGTGTATTCCGTCGCAAATTCTACTCAGGTGTTCGAACCCCTCGGCCGGCCGTCGCGGACGCCGCCCACACGTCCCTGCATTTACTACATCTACATGGAGGAACCTCTCACACGGTCCGCAAACTTATCTGAAACTTCTACTAATTCACTATGCGCATATGACTCAGCTAATCATTTCATTCAGGTATTTGAGGTGCATGATGATGGGCAAATCAAGATGACAGTTGCCCGTCCTGATCTACGAGATGTCCAGAGGCCACAATACACGGGTCCCTCCAAAATCCAAATGTGTGGTTCGGTGCCTTCTTCTTGTTGTCATGGCTCCTGGTCCTGGAGGAGACCCAGCGCTGCAATATTCGCTTGCTGTTGTAACCCGTGCCCCAGCGTTTCAGTTCGAGGACAATGAAACAACACGCGAGGACATGAAAGCTTTGGCTCCGGAGGCTGAAGCTACTTAGACTTCATCAATTACACCCTTGTACCACAGACTTCCCTGCACAGCTCGAACCCGGGTGGGCACAGCCACAACAGCCTACTTTCCCAACTATTTTATGCCTGGAGAGAATAAATTGTACTTGTTCTTGGCGTTGCGTGAGCGGAGCCGCCCCCACAGCAACCCTGGAGAAACAAGTCTTTTACACGGCCAGGTAGCTCGGTCGGGGCGTATCCGCTTCTCGCTTAATACCACTGCTGTAGAGAGTTTCTATCGTACTGCTTCGTCTAATGATTTTTTTTCTATACCCTATTTGGACGTAAAGATTTTGGACGGGAGCATATATATGAGATCGTGGTTTGGTGGTTTCCAAGGTTCTCTCTCGCACAGCTTTTTCCTTTTTATGTTTTTCTGAGGACTTTCTTTCTCCTCAGAAAACCAACCTTTACGAGAATTGATGTATTTGTAGTCACGTAGGATTGAATATTCTTACAAAATTGTCCCGAGTGGATGCCTGGTTGACCATACAAGATTGGTTGAAGCGTGATGCTTCATCTACATCTGCCTGCGTCTTATATATAGCCAGGACCAGCCGCTGGAGTGGCGTTTACAATTGGTTAGGATTTACAATAGAAGAGGTTTAGATATACACAAACGATCAACACGCTAACAGCTGTTTGTTAGGATTTCTACCTTCTGAACATATCCTGATTCTAGTCACGCTAACACCTCTCATTAATCATAACTATCTGACATATTGAGATTGTTCTTGAACTGCTGCAGCAATCTTGTGGTGAGAGGACCATCCACGATCTGATCTTTCATTGAGATTGGCCGAACTTCAAGAAATTTCTGAGCCACCCTTTATCTAACGAGGTGGTAATCCACTTCTGTGTTTCATCCTCGCATGAAACACATGATTTGACGTTAAGTGCGTAGCACCAATATTGTCACACCAGAGTTGCACACTCCTCGGCGATGGAATCTTTAGTTCATGCAACAACTTCTGAATCCACATAACTTCAGTCGTTGCATTGGTCACAACCTTATATTCTGCCTCTGTGCTCGACCTTAACACCGTGGCCTGCTTTCTAGCACTTCGGGAAATCAAGTTAGAACCAAAGAATACAGCAAAGCCTCTCGTGGATCTACGATCACTTGGACATACTACCCAATCAACATCGACAAACATGCTAATCAAAGTAGAAGATGACTTAACAAAATGCAACCCCAGTTTCAAGGTTCCTTGAACATATCAAAGTATTCTTTTTAGGGCTTCCCAATGCACCGTTGTGGGTGAGTGTAGGAACTAGCATACGTTATTAACAACGAATGACAGGTCCGGTTTTGTTAAGGTTAAATACTGAAGCGCTCCAACCACACTTCTATACCGGGTTGAGTCTTGTCACTACAGGAAAGCAGGAGTTTTTCGACGACCTTAGTAATTTTCGGTGGTTTTTTTAGGCCGCCGAAAATTACAGACACAACCACCGAAAATAAGCCAACCGCCGAACATAAGCATAATTTTCGGCGGTTTTAAAGTTGGGCCGCCAAAAACTAATGGGTCGTCGAAAGTAGTAAATTATTTCCTACTCCCACCCAGCCCGTGCCCTACCACCGCGCCATACTCTCTCCACACCTGTCGCCACCCGCCTCAAGTTGTTGCCCGCTCCGCCGCCGCCTCGCTCGGGAGTGCCCGCTAGCCGCCTCGCCTGGGCATGCCCACCAGCTGTCACCGCTCGGCCATGCCCGCCAGCTACCACCGCCCGACGGTTGCCTCGCTCGGTTGTGACCCTCCACAGCCGCCGGCCTCATCACCGAGCGAGTCGCCACCCTCCGCCGTCCTCCTGCTCAGCCCCTCGCCGTCCTCCCTATCGCTGGCCTAGCCCCAACATGGCCTGCCCCACGCAGCTGTCGCCGACCACCCTCACCGCCGCAGAGGTGAAGTTTTGGCTACAATTTGATTATGTTTGAATGTAATTGATTGAATTTAGATACAATTTGATAATGTTAG
>VSTD030000714.1:0-14862 GCA_008808055.3 Sporobolus alterniflorus
TGTTGGCTCATCCTTTGCTCCTGGTCCTGAGGAGGTGGCTGACCAGGTGTAGGTGTCAGATGCGTAGAGGTCACTGGATTCACAAGATACCATCCTTTGGTACCCTCTAATGGTCGCGTCTTGGTGACCATCAGCATCTTGGGGACATCTGCCTTGACCCCAGAAGTCTTAAACTTGTTCTTCTTTCTCTGAGGTAGTAGGTGATAGACAGTGTTCTTTAGCTCTTCATGATATCTGCAGTTGTAGGTGGTGATCTCCTGCCATGCAGCGTCAACCACTGCATCCTGGTACGTGGCTCTGAAAGCTGGACCCTTGTGACGGCTGAGCACATTAGGTCCGCTGAAGATCTCCATGATTGCCTTGTACTCTTCTCGTCCAGGGCGCGGAACCCTCTTGATTCTGAATTCCGGGTGAGTGGTGATGTTGAGGTGGTTTAGCAACTCCCTCAGCCTGCCGGTGGGGATCGGGGCTTCATTTCTAGCGGTCTTGATCTCATCGGTGTCATGGAACGCCTCATCCTTCTCGGCGTCGCTCAAGGGAGTGTAGTCTTCATCATCTTCGCCTTCAGTCTTGTTGCCCTCTTCTCTTTCTTCCTCCTGATGGTCATTGTCGTGGTCATCGTTCTATGGCGGCTGTTATGCTTCTTGTGTGTCTTCTCCTGCCGATACCGTGACCATAATCTTGAAGGAGTCCTCCCCCTGAGGAACGTACTGAGGGGAGTTGGGCTGCATCTCTAGTGGAGGTGGTACATCCCTGGGTGCCAACTGTCCAGTGGGCTGACGTGCAGTGCCCTTTTGGGTTGTACGACGAGGACAAACCATCTAAAATTTGGAAATAGGAGAGAATAAGATAACAGTTTGAATATAACCAATGAAATAAAGACAAGGATGAAACTAAGGCTTTGAAAAATAGTTTTGTAAACTATATGTTCTTAAGACATCCAATCTACTCTAGGCTTGCGTCCTACGGTCAGCATGGCTCTGATACCACTTTTGTCCCACCCAGTTTTAAGGTCAAAACTGAATGCATTCATTTATGTGTGTCAGTATCAATTTTCACACATAAACTGACAAATAGTGAAATAAACAGTACAACCAGTGTTTATTATAATGTATCTTAATACAAAACTTATTACAAGACCAATAGATCTACACAGCGGAACAAAGCACCACACCACAGGTAGAAGACCGGGGGCTCGCATACCTAGAAGAAGTCTTCATCAAAGAATCCTTCATATTCTGAGCAGTAGAGCATAACATCAATCTAAAGGAAATAGGGCAAGTGTGAGTACATAAAGTACTCCACAAGTGTAGGAAATAATGACATGCAAACTTATAACAAGAAAGGCTTAAACCAATGGTTTATTTGCAAACAAAGCACCTAGACCTAGGCAATATCTAAGCATGACCACGCAACAAGATTACCTACGGTAATCAAGGGCCTCATACTCACAGGAGTCACACCTGTAGCCAAAACTGATCAACGCTCATAGGTATCCCACCTATAGCCAAACCATGCACACATGCTCTGTACCTGCTGCATTACCTAAACCAGACCAACTAGACTCAAACCTAGCAGGTCCAACCCAATCAAATGCAACTAATCATGTGAAAGGTCCATGTCGCTCATGACCATGAGCACGGCTATCATGACAGTTTACATTCTGTAGAGGTTGCACACTTTACCCACAGGTTAGTGATTCCATCACCCGTCGGTGATGAAGAGTCTCCATTTTGCCCAACGTATACTTCCTTAGGTGTACGACTAGGAGATCACCACAAAGTCTTTCACAATGTTTCCCAACCCACAAAATATTCACACTAAGATTTCATCGCTGTGGAAGTCACATCCTACAGAGGCTCCCTCTTGTGCCAAGGCTAGGAGATAAATCCACCCCATCACCTAAGTCCAGGAAGTCGCATCCGGTCCTTCTGCCCTGAATATCCGCAAAACTGGGAAAATAGCATGCTACTCAACTAAGCCTACCCATATCAGCCATGTGCTTTGCACGGTAAACATGGTTACATGTTCCACGAGCAGGTCCTTAGAATCACTAGCAGGCACTGCCACAATCCACAACAGTACATAACAAGTACTCATGCATTCCCACAACATCATCAAACATCCTCTTGCTAGGATCCCCTAGACTCACAAACTCTACAAGAGTGTTACCCAATTCCCATGGTTAACCCCAAACTCGGCAAACTAAGCATGATGTAAAAGATTACTAGTATTCTATCCAGATCCCAGTAACAAGGATAATATAAGGAAAGATATGACACTAGGATTCCCAACACTTCTGGTAAAAATACTAGCATGCATTCCTATAGATAGATACAAGAAAATAGGTACAATATGTATCAAGGACACTTGCCTTCAAATCCTACTTGCTGCTGCTCGAGGTCCTCAAAGTTGATGTCTTGCAAGTTCTCTGGAAGCTCGCTCTCTACACGATGATCGACAGGTCAGAAACAATAATTCAACAAGAATAAATCAAAACAGAACAGCGAACAGAGGAATTTCAATAATATGATGCAGTGGCTAGATAGGTTTTGTCGTTACGAAACTTTTTGGCACAAAAATCACTTAAAACAGAGTTGCGGTTAAAAAGATATAGGGTTTTAAAGTTGCAGGGGCTAGATTGCAAATTTACAGGAGCTAAATATTGAATAGAATCCAAAACTGAGGGCTAGTTTGCAATTCGAACAAAACATAGGGGCCTGGGTGTAAGATTCTAGGATTTACTGGAATATTGAATTATTTTTAAATAGGAAATGCCGATGGACCGGGCTCATGGTCCTGTGGACCGGCTGCTGGGTGGCGGTCCATGGTGGACCATGGACAGGGGCAGTGGCTGAGGCTCACCGGGGAGCTCACCACACAGCACTACGTGGCATGAAACCTCATCGCGGTGGTGCGAGAAGGTGGAGCGGGTCACGGCGGTCCTCACTGTGCGCTTTGGTGGCCGGCTCAATGGTGGGGTGAGGCCGGCGGTGAAGAGGAGGAAACGGCACCGTTGGAACTCGGTGTTGGGTGACTAGGGGGGCAGAGAAGTGAAACAAGGAGCGACACAAGGTGTGGTGAGGTGCTGCGGTATGAATGGGGCCTTTTATAGGTTTGGGGAGACAGTGGAGGGGAGGAGAGGCAGTCGGCCGGTGAGGTGAGTTTTAATCTCGTCGGTTTCGACATTGAATCAGGGAGGGGAGTTGATGAGGCACTGAGCTAGTGCGGAAGAGTGAAGGCGGCCGGGCGGTGCTTTGGTTCAGCTCCATCCGAGTGCGGGATGGCGGCTATCGGCGGCATGCGGTGCGGTGGCGTGGCCGGATGGGCAGCGGTGGCTTGGGCGCCCTGAGGAAGGAGAAAGGCCCCAGGTGGGCCGACTTGGTGATGTGAAATGGAGGAGTGAGGTGGCTCGCCTCCATGCGCTGAGGAGGGCGGCGCGGGGGCATGGCATGGTGGCGGCAGCGCTGTTGGGAGCCGGAGGTGGGAAACGATGCACTGGTGGGCCTGATCGGGTCGAAAGGCCGAGCGGAGCGGGCCGGTTCCAAGGAAAGGGAGCGCGGGCCACAAGGAGGATGCAGGCTGAAATGTAAACGGGTTGCATAAATTATTTTTCCAATTTTTCAAACAAAGATTTGAGTTTAAAAGTCAAAGATTCAATTGCATTTAAACCAACTTTGAACTGAGGCAAACTTGGAATAAATTTAAATAACTTTCTGAGAACTTTTCAAACCTAGAATTTTCGAAAATTGGTTTGAATATTCAAATTCAAATTGAGGATTAAACGGAAGGCTAATAATTCGAATAGGAAAAAGATTTCAAAATAAAATTTAAATCTTTTCAAAAAGCGAAATCGACCTAGGGCTCAGAAATAAAAATATGCATGTCATGAAATGCAACCTATCAAATTATTCAAAATTTTCCTATTGCTATTTAGGTGAAATACATTAGCTTGATAAATTTTAATTTTTCTGAAAATCAGGGTGTTACACAAGAGGTCCTAAACAAGGTGGTATATTGAAATATAGGGCTTAAGACTAAAATAGCCTCCAATGGTGGTCCTATTTTACAAAAACTTATCAAATAATTGTAGGGCTCAACCTCCTGAATCCTAAATATATTGCCTCACCTATCAGGACCCTATCCTCATTTCCACATAATCGTCAACCTTTTATTTCCTAATAATATGATTTCTTTCCTAATAACGTGGTTTATGGTCTAACTGTTGGAGAGAACAACTTTCTTTAGGCCACAAACTCAATAAACCAGTACCTAAATCAAATTATAGGACTTAAATATGCTACTCCTTATTGGAGATGCTCTAATCGACCTGAATTTTGAGTGCCCTATTCTTAAGGTTGTTTGGGGTATTATTGCGTCCTATTTTGGATCTCATGGTAAACCAAGCGACTAATGCTCAATTCGATGTATCTCATACATTGCGGTATTGTTGTTTCCTATCCAGGCATTGTCAGGGTCTTGTACCCCGGGTACCGCAGGCCACCAGTTACGGCCCAAAATTTTGGATACGATCGGTTCCCTCCAGCGACAAACGGCTAAGGAACCATATATCCCATACCGGATATGGCTCCACCACTCCTGACCGAAGAGGAGGGGGCGCCAACCTAAAAGGAATTATATCCAAGAGCGACCCATACCGATCCTCCATCTCATCACAGCAAACGCAGACATACAGGATTTCACCACCTGACTATCCAACATAGACCCGCCTCATAACCCGGTATGAAACGAACCCGGGCCCCCCGGGAGCCACACCCAGGCTTTCAATACCGGGAGGGCTACTGGGGCCAGGTCCTGGGGAGACAGCGGCATTGAATGCCTAGCATGATAGGAAAGGACCGTAGGCACACATGCGCACCTGACAGCAGACACTTGAGTGCTGGAACCCGTCTCGTCGCTTTCTGACACCATCGCTCCACCAAAGGAACATGCATAATCACCACGATAACTCTGACATAGGATAAGCATGCCATGGTAAAGGCGGGCTTCTCCACGAGGGATTCGGTCCAATAGGGACCCGAGCAGTCAACACCACATCACGTATCTCATCCCGGGGGCTTTGCATCCCTCAGAAAGGTGTTCTCACATTGCGTCACCCACTACAGCATGATGGGATGCGACGTCACCTGTCAGGAGGCTCTACTCCCATGCCTGTCAGCCATAGTCTGTAGGATGGTGCAGGCGGTAGGCTAGCCCATCCACATCCGCACCCACGTAGGAAGACTTAGCATCCAAGTAAAGGAAAGCAAAGCGCAGGCAGCCCCAAGAACTGTCTCGGGCACCAGCCACATCAGCCCCTAGGAGTCGAGAAGAACAGTCAGAAAGCCTTATCCAACCACTATGAACCGACATTTCCAATCTGGGGCCCCACTGACCATGTAACTTAATCTGAGTTGTAAAGTAACTAAACCATAGTTAGGGAACCCTTGGGCGGTCTATAAAAGGCCCCCTATCCTTTAGGTGGAGGAGAGACGAGATCATACCCCCTTCTTTACGTGAACCTCTCGAGTGCTCTACTCACCCCATTGTAATACTTATTTCTTCTTGAATACTATTCAGCTGGACGTAGGGCTATTACCTTTGAGGAGGGGCCAGACCCAGGAAAACCCACCGACTGCTAGTTGTTCACGAGACCATCTCGGAACTGGAATACATGTTCTTTACTATCTTATTATTTGCCAGTGCAGAAAACACCAACAGATGTGTCGAGCTCTTAGGAGAGCCAAGTTGTCATTTTCTTTCCCCTTGTTAGTTGTTGGATGCATGTTGCTCTATTCTTTCCTACTTTGTTAGATCATGTATCCTTAGAATGTAACTCTTGCCCTTCTACCTTTAGGGACACGAAGACCATTTGGTCGCTCTAGAGCATCTCATAAAATTAGAGCATCGTGGGTTGTCCCCTCCTAACCGGCCAACACAAATGTGAATCGTAGATCAAAATCAACGGCATCCATTACATTTTGAGTTGAGTAGCTCTTTCTACCATGGAACGGAGCCTCCATTTCCTTAGGAACAGAGACTGGAACATGTGTGACGTCAATAGCTCCAATACAATCCTAGTTGACCATTACAATGACAATAGATGAGCCGCAATGCAAACACTACCATTAGAATCAACATTGTCAAGAATAGAGGTAGTACCTTAAAGTAAGGATCCCATTGTTTGTTCCCTGAGATTTTAGTCAGCGTTGTAGATGATGGCGGCCTAATGAAGTTGTTGCATAGCTCTCCAATTGCGTCAAGTACTTTATTGAAATATTGACTAACAGTTTCACCGGACCTACTAAAATTAGTGATGACTACCCTATTCTTAACATTGTGACCTATGATATGCAAAAACATTGTAACTTGTTGTTCAACACACATGTGAATGGTGTCTTGCAATAGACCACGTTGTCGAATAAGATCACAAAAATGAATGAATGAGACTTTATTAAGTCTAAGCATATTAACACAAATGACATCACTCTTCCAAATCTTATTATTAAGATAGTCAATTTTGCTCCTATCTCTATCCTCAATTGGACCATAACTAATTTGACCTATTAGAGTGTGAGAATGATGTTTTCTTTTCCTAGACTCAATGGCCACCACCATCATAGAAAGCAACAAATGAGCAGCGGCCACATACACTACTATGAGCTAGTTGATCTCATCCATCTATATAATACAACAAAGATAATAGTATCAATTTGCATTACAAATCATGAATTCTCAACAAGTCTAACACATTGTAGACAAATATTCATTACCTTGAGCCACACAAATTGATCTTATGTTTCCCTCTATGTTCCTGAAAAAAGATTTAATTTGTTTCAACATGATTGTTGTTGCATATTAAACAAGTCTGACCTAAAAATGAATCAACATAGTCTTAGACTCGTGCATAGGGAGAGGGAGCCGTGACCTCAGGCATGACCTCAAAATCAAGCAGGGGCGGCCTCACGGGGAGGGAGCCACAAGCTCAGGTGAAGGAAGGCCGAGATCTGCACTGGCTGACCGGGTCCAGATCTATGACAGAGAGCAAGGGAGCGACAGGGCGGTGTGATTGCAACACAGGGAGGGAGCAGGGCGACGCGAGTGCAGAAAAAGGAGGGATGCAGCTACCGGCAGGGAGGCAACATGAGAAGAACGGAGCTGTCAGCAAAGCTAGACGCGGAGGGAGCAGGGCGACGTGCCTACAGGAGAAAAGGAGGGAGCAGGTAGGTGGCGCGCAAAGAAGCCAACACCGACAGGGAGGCGGCGTGAGAAAGGTCAGTCATCAGTGATGAGAGCATGAGGTGGAGGGAGTGGGGAGGTGGAGGAGTGTACCTATTTCACGTGTGTGGAGGGCCTGGAGGCGAGCCGCTCGGTTCAGTCAATATTTTGGAATGGGATGGTTCCACATCTAAGTGGCATATTCCTTTTTTTGGAGCCTTCTCCCTCATGCCGAACCAAACACATGAAAAATGGAACAGAGCTACTTGCTTCGACTAACTCTTGAACAAAACACTACCTTAATGAATGGCGGTGCTCCTGCCTTTTTTTAAAAAAAATCAGTACTGTTGGTGAGTCCGCTCGATGTTAACTTTGTTCGTGTATCTCATACTGTGTACAGTTGGACCCGTCTTCTTAGAGATTGGGGTGAGGGAAACCTCGTTTCAAAGAAAAGTGTGAATTATGCCATGCAAACCAATGTGCGAAAGAGACGGTGCTAACTTAGGCTTCAATTGGTTTGTTCGCACGCCACAGTCCCCTACCTATCCTGTAGATCTCACTTGCGTCATGTGCCATGGCTGGCGAGACGGCGACATGGCGTGGAGGTCATAGAGTGGGCACGTGGCGGTACGGGTTGTGCACGACGATGCTGCTGGTGTAGCTGTTCTACACGCTAGTGGACGTGGCGAGCACAAAAGATGGCCGACGGGCTCTGCATGTGGCCCATCTGTAACACCAGGTCAGTAGTGTATCAAGTATAAGTGGGAAAGGATTGTACTCAAGTATGAGTGGGCATGTGAGCCCGTTATGTGAGCAAGCCAGTGGGCTGTGTAAGCCTGGATGGCAAACGATACAAAAGTCGCCGATGTGGCGCAGAGAAGGCAATCAGAAAAATATCCTAACAAACTATTCCCCATTCTTCTTCCTCCTCACGAAGTAGAAGGAACTAGACAAATGCAGTAATTGTCTCACACTGCTAGACCTCACCTTCAGTCAGCTCAGGGGCATTACAGGTGGTATCAGAGATAGTAGATTCCCGGGTATGTCGTGGTTCAGGTCCGCATACCTTTGGCTTGGCTGTAAAATCCCATTGGGTGGTTGGTTGGGGTAGCACGAGATGAAATCATTCAGGTAGCGCTGCTTCCTATTGAAGGACCAGAGAAGACGACTAGAGGGGGTGAATGAGAGCCAATCAAAATTCATCGAAGAAGCTTGGCCTATATCCTAAATCGTACCCGACGCCCCTCTTTTCTAACTCGATCAGGACCACATAGTCATTGAATGACTATTAGCCCTTGAAATCGGGTTAGAGTCCCTAGCGGAAACATGAAACAGTGCTGGCCAGACCACGAGTGAGTTCGACAATAAAAATTAACTTGAAGAACAATTTATATCCTCACATGCATTTTATCGAACACCTGGCGGACACGCTCAAAAAATCACTGTGGGAGAGCGATTTGAACTATAAAACCTCGAGCTTTTCGATCCGGTAGCTCAAGAGAAGAATCAGGGCTTCACCTGCAACCATTCCACACAGCAACCATTCCACACAAAGGAAATCGAAGCAAAATCTGATCTGAAGCGAAAACACAGGCAAGCTTGAAACGTGGACGGCCTGCTCGTGGGACTGAGCGGCGACGGTCGCAGGACAGAGTGGCAACGGCCGAAGCCCAACCCTGCCCGCACCCTGCTGGCCTAGCGTGTGGAGGAACTCGGGTGAACAAGCAACCGGTCCGGGTGAGACGCGACCGGATCGACGCTCCTGGGCGCGCGGCCAAGCGGGGAAGGAACAACGCTGAGCTGGGATAGAACTCACGAACGGCGCACGCTTCTGACTCCCGGCGAAAGAATCGAACGGAAGACTGGGAAAGAGAGTCCGGCTGCACGGACGAACGAGGATCACCCGAAGACTGGTGCGCTCGCACGCGACATAGGAGAAAGCAACCTGAAATCCAGCGGCAGAACGAGCAGCTCACTGCGGGAAGAGCGAGTAAAACAAAACAGCACAGAGACAGAGCTGGCGCCGGCAAGACCTCAGGCAGAGAACTAGATCAGCTCGCGTGAACCAGGAGGATGTCAACGGAGTAGGTCGCTCAATCTCTGGTGAGGAAAATCAAACACAGTCCAAAGAAACCAAATGAATCCAGCTCCAGTTGGGCGCAAGACACAGCAAGAACTGAGAACAACATGTAAAATCCAACAAAGAGGAGACTAAGAAAATTTGGATCTTACTGAAACCCAATGGAGAAAAGTGACCAGCTCAATACATGATCAAAAATAATCTCTTTATAAACTGAGTAAGATTCACACAATCATGGAGGGCACCGCCTTCCTCACTCATTTGATTGGAAACTAAAAGTAGTTCATGACACACTTCTATTCTAAACAATGCAAAAATAAAATTAGGAAGTGGCAAGGAGTCTCATCTACTCTAGGGTCCTATATATATATAGGCTCAACCAAAAGACTAAATAACTACTATGCCCCTATGGCTTAATACATTGAAAACGGCAAAGGTAGGGTAGTAGGGTCTGACGCAGTCCATCGCATCGACCTGTCCATCTTCAACTTGCCTCTGACGTAACCTCCACGATGGTGCCACGTGCACCACCCGCCGTCGCACCTCTGCTAGTCTTCAGGCCAGACTGGAAAACCCTAGCCAGACTTGCTTCTACGCCAAGCAAACCGTTAGATCTCGACGCGTGTCCCAAGCCGACCTCCCTCCATCGGTTTTGTGGCGCAATCAACAAACCGAAGTCTGCTTAGTTTTGAGGCCCAAACCAAGAAACCGTCGCTGTGATTTTGAGGCCCAAATCACCAAACTAGAGCTACCGGTTTTGAGGCCCAAATCGGGAAACCCTCCATCGCCTTGGTTTTGAGGCTCAACTAAGAAACCAACCGTCGATTTTGAGGCCAAACCGGGAGAAACCGTCGCCACTGAGGCCAAATTGGAGAAAACCATCACCACTGATTTTGAGGCCAAACCGCTAGAAACCGTTGTAGCAGGTTTTGAGGCCAAACCGCTAGAAACCGTTGCAATAGGTTTTAAGGCCAAACCGCCAGAAACCGTCACCACTGGTTTTGAGCCCAAACTGGCGAAAACCATCCGAGTGGTTTTGAGGTCAAACCACTCACAACCCGTCGACCTTGGTTTTAAGGCTCAACTAAGAAACTCGCGCTCCTAGTCTCCACATGTCAAGTGCAGACCGCCCACGGCACCACCCGACCTCTCGACCGCCCGACCACCGAGTACCCGACCTGTGCGACCAACCCCGGTCCTTTGCACTAGGTCTCCTACTCCTGCCACGGTCCTCGTCGCTAAACGCCATGCCGCACCTACCACCTGCACACCATGAGACAAGCAAACATGATTCTCCAAATGAAATAAAGGTAAAAGAAAAACAAAATGAACCTATCCCGGATTTGAATTCAAACCTCGCCAGGTCAATGACTCATCACAATCAAACTAAGAAACTGACCACTTGGTTTCTCACCTATAAATCCATCCTAGGTTAGCCGAGCTCGAGGAGGATCACCACGACACCCAAGGCCAAACCATCGGTGCAGACTCAGTTAGTATTGGATGCCATGGCGGCGGAGGAGCAGAAGACGGAGAAGCGGTTGGAGAAGATGCAGGAGAGTATTGACCTGACTTGCTCCAAGCTAGAAGCACAGGATGCAGCCCAACAATAGATCACAGCACAGATGCATCTCACCGCACAGGCAATCGCGCAGTCTTCGAATGGGCGATTGAAGATGGCATAGCAATTGGCGGCTACATCTGACATGCTGGCCAAGTTGGTGGTGGATCAGCAGGAGGGGAGTCGTGATCGCGGCATGGAGGCACCGGGCGGGCGTAGCAGAGGATGACTGAACAACGAAGATCATGCGTCTGCCAACCATTCGACGTTTGGTCACAACAGACTGGAGGAGGACATGCTGCTTCATCAGGGCGCCTTGCCAAAGTTGTCCTTCTCAAAGTTCAACGGTGAGAACCCGAAGATTTTTATCATTAAGTGTGGGGACTGCTTCCACATCTTCAACGTCCCGGGGTGTATGTGGATCATGGCCGCCTCACTACATATGGAGGAGAACACAGCCAAGTGGCTTTAGGTCTACAAGATGAAGCGTGGATTGGGGGATTGGCCAACATTTGTGGAGGCAGTCGAGAACAAATTTGGTGCCTATGACTACCGCACAATGATACATGACATGTTGGGTCGAAAGCAAGAAGGGACAGTGGAGGACTATACAAAGGAGTTCAAGGCCATTCAATTCCATGTGTCCATGTTCAATCCAGGGTTTGACGATATGTTCTTCACTTCGCAGTTTGTCAGTGGACTTAAGGAGGAGATCAAGGGTGCAGTGCAAGCACAATTACCTGATTCAGTGGATAAGGCTAGTATGCTAGCAAGGATTCAATAGCAGGTCATGGACAAGCCCAAGTTCAAGATTCATAAGGGTACCACACCAAAGACAGGGGCACCAGCTGCACAAAGAGATGTAGTTCAGCCATCAAATAGCTTAGTGTCGTGGAAGGAGAGACAATTGAGAGACTATAGGAGGGCCAATAATCTGTGCTACTACTGTGGTGACAAGTTTGAACCAAATCATCTGTAGAAATGTCCCAAGATAGCTAAACCTCAGTTGAATTCTTTGGTGTTGAATGACTTGAATGTTGAGTTAACTAATGACACACTAAATCAGTTGGAAGCTGATGATATCCTCACTGTAGAAATGGGGCAGTTGTCATTGAATGCTATGTCTGGGACTGACTCTGGAGATTCTATGAGGATTTGTGCTCTAGTCCACAACAAAGTGATGCTCATATTGGTGGACTCTGGAAGTTCCCACAATTTTGTCGGCCCAACTTTCTTGTTGCAAACTGGAATTCCATCTCAATCAGTTGCACCAATGCAGGTGAGAGCGGCTAATGGTGAAGTGTTGTCATCTGATCATCAGGTGAAGGATTTGGAATGGTGGGCACAGGGATATACATTCCACACTACCATGAGAGTTTTGGAGATGGGAGCATACGATGCTATATTGGGATATGATTGGCTGAGTGCACATAGCCCTATGATGTGTCACTAGGATAGGAAGTTGTTGTAGTTTCAGGAAGCAAGACAACAGGTTTCTATTCAAGGCCTTAGAGCTGAGCAGTCTAGGGTGGAGTGTATGTCACCTGAATAATTTATGAAATGGCATGAGGGGAATGATATTTGGGCACTGGTAGTTGTGTAGAGCACTGAGCAACCAGTTGTGACTAACACACCACCAGTCATAATTGAGGTTGTGTAGGAGTTTGCTGATGTGTTTGAAGAACCAACTGCTTTACCACCACACAGAGAGTATGACCACACAATTCCCTTGCTGCCTAATGTTGTACCTATTAATGTCGGACCCTATAGATATTCCCCCCTTCACAAGGATGAGACTGAAAGACAGGTGAAGCAACTCTTGCAGACTAGACTCATATCTCCTAGTACCAGCCCCTTTGCATCACCCATCCTTCTGGTGCAGAAGAAAGATGGCACATGACGTTTTTGTGTCGACTATAGGAAGCTTAACTCTATTACTATAAAGAACAAGTTCCCTATGCCATTGATTGAGGAGATATTAGATGAGTTACATGGATCTAAGTTCTTCTCCAGATTGGATTTCAAGGTTGGTTTCCATCAAGTGAGGATGAATTCAAGGCTGCCTTTAAGACCCATCATGGGCACTACCAGTTTAAGGTTATGCCTTTTGGATTATGCAATGCTCCTGCTACTTTTCAGTGCATAATGAATTCAGTATTAGCCCCATTCCTTAGGAAATTTGTGAGTCTTTATGGATGATATACTAGTGTATAGCAGTTCATTGGAATCACACATTCACCATCTCAGGGAAGTTCTCACAGTGCCGAGAGATCATCAGTTCTATGTGAAGCTCTCAAAGTGTGCATTTGTCCAGTCTGAGCTAGAGTATTTGGGACACATTATTTATGCAGAGGGAGTGGCAACTGACCCAATGAAGACCAATGCTATGTTAGATTGGCCTAAACCATCTATTGTCACTAAGTTGAGGGGTTTTCTTGGTTTGTGTGGATATTACAGGAAGTTTGTTAGACACTATGAGCTTATGGCTAGACCCTTGACAAATTTGCTTAAGAAGAAACAATTTGGTTGGGATGTGGAAGCTCAGTCAGCCTTTGACAAACTTAAATCTGCTATGGCTTCCACACATGTGCTTGCCTTGCCTGATTTCAATAGGCAGTTCATTGTAGAAACAGATGCATGTGACACTGGACTGGGGGCTGTATTGATGCAGGAGGAGAAACCTATTGCATTCCTTAGCAAGCCATTGAGTGCTACAAATCCTCTCTATATATGAGAAAGAATTCTTGGTATTGATCATGCCAGTGGAGAGGTGGAGACCTTATTTGCAGAGGCAGGAGTTTGTTATCAGGAGTGATCATAGGAGCTTGGCATTTCTGAATGATCAGACCTTGCACTCTGAATAGCAACGCAAGGCCATGACCAAGTTGATGGGCTTATAGTTCACTATTGTGTACAGAAAAGGCAGGGAGAACAAAGCTATAGATGCATTGTCTAGAATACCAAATCTCAAGGCTATTCAGTCCTACTCTGAGTAGAGGCCTCTGTGGAGCTAGGAGGTGATAAATTCTTATATAACTGATCAGCATGCACAAGACTTACTGGCCCAATTAGCTGTGACTAGTCCAAATGAACAAGGGTACTCTTTACATCAGGGAATTATAAGACAGGGCTCCCAAATTTGGGTTGGAGACAATTCTGCCCTCAGAACCAAGTTGATCTCTGCTTTCCACTCCAGTGTGTTAGGAGGTCATTCAGGAGTGCAGACAACATATCTTAGGATCAAGAAGATGTTTGCTTGGCATGGTATCAAAACTAATGTTGACAGTTATGTGAAGTAGTGTGCTATCTGTCAGCAAGTAAAGCATGAAAGGGTTCATCCTGCAGGCCTGATTCAGCAGTTGCTTATACTTGATGGGGCTTGGCAGGACATAACTATGGATTTCATCGAGGGGCTACCAAAGTCTGATAGGCACACAGAGTTGATCGAAGAACATTTACTAAAGGATCAGAACAGGATTAAAATGCAGGCAGATAAGAACATGACTGATAAGGAGTTTCAGGTTGGGGATCAGGTCCTGCTCAAACTGCAGCCATACACTCAATCATCAGTGGCTAGTACACCATTTCCAAAGCTTGCACACAAGTTCTTTGGGCCATATAAATTTCTGGAGAGGATTAGAAGAGTGGCATATCGTTTGCAGTTGCCAGCTGAGAGCCAGATCCACCCGGTGTTCCATGTGTCACAACTCAAGGACTTTAGACCTGACTTCACTCCGATATTCTCTACATTGCCAGTCTCTACTGATTTCTCTGTGGTGAATCTAACGCCGGAGTTGATCCTGGAGCGGAGGCTTGTGAAGAAAGGCAATGCTGCAACACCACGAGTTCGAGTCAAGTGGCAAGGTTTGCCTGAGTGTAACACCCCTGGGTTACTGTAGCAGCTACAATACATCTACGGTAGCCTCTACAGTACTTATACAGTGGTTGCTGCAATACAAACCTAATTCAATGAAGATGATATTTTCTACAAATAGAGTGGGAT